>PVJA010005402.1:0-79585 GCA_004027025.1 Myocastor coypus
CACAGTGGCCAGTCACCTTGCAAGGAACAGTGTGGGGCTTGCCAATCTTGTTTCCCCAGTAGCCTCTCCTCACGGGAACAATGGAAAGCTTGGCTAGGATGATGGCCCCACGAATGGCAGTGGCTACTTCCTTGGAACACTTTACACCCAGGCCAACATGACCATTGTAGTCTCCAATGGCGACAAATGCCTTGAACCTGGCCCACTGGCCAGCACGAGTTTGCTTCTGCACGGGCATGATCTTCAAAACCTCATCCTTGAGGGATGTGCCCAGGAAGAAGTCAATAATCTCAGACTCCTTGATGGATAAGGAAAAAAGATAAATTTCCTCCAGGGATTTGATCTTCATGTCTTTGACCAGCTGGCCCAGTTTAGTGACAGGAATCCACTCTTTGTCTTCGGCCTTACCGCTGCGAACCCCGCGGCCTCGGCCCTGGCCCCAGCCTCTGCCGCACCCGCAACCTCGAAGGCCACTGCTGAAGCCTCCGCGGAAGCTGCCGCGGCCTCCCAGGCCTCCCGGGGCCTCCCCGGGGCCTCCGGCCCCTCCCGCTGCACCGGCATCATCCGCCATTTGGTGTTTCCCAGAAAGAGAGCTGCCATAACTTCCTAACCAGACCTGGCATTAGGCTATTTAGAATTTCAATCTTCAAAATGATGAAATCAATAAGGTTCTTTTCTTTACATAGTATCCAGCCTGTGATATTTTGCTGCAGCGATGAAAAACAGCCTAATTTACAAGTAAGCCAAGCTGAGTCATTCACAGGATCTCACCCAAGGAATGAATGTATGCTTCAAGCTTGGCTGAACAAAGTTCTCACTAGGACATTTCCTAATTAAATTAGAAGAGACATGGGTAATATAAATATGCATATTATCAGGAATTAAATATGAGTATTCTGGAGGCCTGGTAGCTGTGTCACACTGTAAGGGGGTAGCTGTCAGGAGAGGGAGGCAGAGCAGTGAATCCTTTCCTGATGGCCTCCCACTACCTTGTTAGAGTGATTACCACCTCTCATCCAGGTTCATTCTTGTGAGCCCCTACATTTCTCTTCCTTCTTTAAATTCAATATAATCCTGACTATACCCAACATTTCAAAAAATTAAATTTAAAAAACAATAGAAATAGATCTGTGTGATGAGGTACGATGACTGTAGAAATGACAGGCCGTGGTCCAGCACCAAGGAAGAAAACTGGAGAACTGCAGAGCAAACACAGAGGATAATTCCACAGGGAAGGCCCTGATGCTTATATTGCTGACCCTGTCACTGCCTATTGACTCTAAGTAAGGGATGAAACGATAGAGTTTTGAAATATTCAAATTCAATTTTTTTTAAGCTTAGGAATCAGAAGGATTGGATTTGACTATTGTCTTAGTTACTCCTCTATCGTTCCTGGGACAAATACCCGACACCAAAAATGAAGGAAGGAAAGATTTATTTAGCTCACAGTTACTGGAGGTTTCAGTCCATATTTGGCTGGCCTAAGGCTGAGTGGAACAGGGCAGAGAGCATCCAGTAAATGGTGGCAAAACAGCAATGATCACAACAGAGGGAATCAACCAACCAGGGCAGCGTACAGCAGCAGCACTAGTCTGTCTCTCTGTCTCTCTTTATATCACATTTGGGCTCTCTGCCTCAGCCTATCTGCCTTAGGTCACACCCAAAATCCCAGAAGTACTCTGACCCATAATCCCATCAGTACTAAAACACATAATTGCAGTGGATTATGAGTCAAATCTCAAACTCTAGAAGTCCCTGCCTCATGACTACATGAGGCTTTAGGGGGACAACTAGACATAAACCATAATAGTCCACCCCTGTACCCTCAAAGTCTCATGCACATCCCTTTGTGCAAAAGACATTTTAGTCCATCTGGAAGAGTTGCCAAAGGCCCAGTTTCAGCATTGCTGAAAAGTCCAAGTCCCAAATCTCCTCCAACATCCAAGGCAAACTCTCAACTGTGGGCCCTTGTATAAAAGAAAAGTTAGGGCCTGGCGGGATGGCTCAGTGGTTTAAAGCGCCTGCTTGGGAAAGCTTGGGCGGCTTCAGGGACCGCGGTTCGATCCCCAGCACCACATGCTGCACCAGCCCTGCCCTTGGGGCGGGCTGAGCCAGCCATAAGAATGAGTGAATAAACAAATAAAGGTTCTGAAACAAGAAAATAAATAAAGAAATTTTTTAAAAGAAAAGTTAAACATATCCAACATTCAATGGCATAAGATAAACATTATGATTCCAACAGTGGCAAACAACAGGGTAACACAAAACACTGGTACCAACACATGTCCAAATGCCAGCAGGGTAAACATTAAACCTCATAGTCCCAACTGGAACATCTGAGCAGTATGCACTGAATTGTGAGCTCCAAAGGCCTTACATAACTCTTCCCATATAGCACTCTTGGTGGTAGCTTCCATCGATTCTCTCTTAGGCTGGCTTTGCTCCCTCTTTGTATGATCCATGTTCCTGGCTTTTCCAAACTTCTGGGGTTTCCACTGAACAGGCTTCTCACACACAGCTTTATGTACTGCACTCTCAGGGGCACACTGGCTGGCCTCCCAGGCCTTCTGCAATATAGGTGGAAGCCTTCTTAACCTCAGAACTCCTGCATTCTCAATGCACCTAAAACAACTGCCATGTGGATGATGCCAAGGTCTGCTGCCAGCTGGAGCAGTAACCAGGCTTCATTCTCTCTTGATTGTAGAGGTGGAGTGCATGGACTGATGAACACTCTGATCCTGATTCCAAGGAAAAAATTCCCTATGCTGGTGCCATTTTGGAACCTGTTTTGGCTACTGCTGCCATTCTGGTACTTGGCTTTCTTCTCAAAGCAAAAACTCTCTCCCTTGCAATTCTGAGGATGCAAAGGGTGGAGAGCTGCCACCCCTTGTGATGCCCTCAGGCCATCCTTTTGATTCTCTGGTTCCTTCTCAGCAATGGAGATCCTTTCAGCTCCATCTTTACAGTCCACAACTTTCCTGATGTTTCCTTTCTGGCCAAACTCACATTTTAGATCATCCTTCTTGTTTCTTTGCTTTTGATTTTCAACATAAATCTGGCTAAAAGCAACCAATAACAATGATGCCCCCACCCCAATATTTTGCTGCTTTGAAATATCTTTTGAAAGATTAATCAGTCCGCCATGCTTAATCTCAGTCTTAGGCAAAGTCTCTGGGCATGAGCAAAATTCTGACAGACTTTCAGCCAATCCATAGCACAAATCATCTGGAGTCCAATGACCAATACTGTCCTTTTTCTCACCAGAAACCTACTCAACCTATTCTTTACAGGCAGGCCTTCGGTCAGTCTTCTGGTCTGAGTTCTGACCAGAATCTCCCCTACAGAACAGCTGAAGCTTTTCCAGCGCTTTGCTTGTATGTGACATCTCCGAACCTTTCCTGTCTCTTCCCATAAGCCATTCCAAAAAGCTCGTAATCCACATTGTCAGGTATAGCCGCAGCAATGACCCCACTGCTGCTACCAAATTCTGTCTTAGTTTTCTATCATTGCTAAGACAAATACCAGACACCAAAATGAAGGAAGGAAAGGTTTATTTAGATCACAGTTACTGGAGGTTTCAGTCCATATTCAGCTGGCCCAAGGCTGAGTGGAACAGGGCAGAGAGCATCCAGTTCATGGTGGTGGAACAGCAATGATCTTGATAGAGGGAACAGAACAATGAGAGGAGCAGAGAGCAACAGCATGAGTCTGTCTCTCTGTCTCTCTTTATATTACATTCAGGCTCTCTGTCTCAGCCTATCGACCTTTGGCCACACCCATAATCCCAGAAGGATCTATCAGGACTAAAACACATAATTCCAGTGAATTGTGAGTCAAGTCTCAAACTCTAGAAGTCCCTGCCTCATGATTGCATGAGGCTTTGAAAGGACAACTAGACATAAACCATAAAAACTATGAAGAGGTACATCTTGAATCCCAGATAAATAAGATATTTCAAGTGGATTTTTAAGGGTCAGTGAGATAGCTCAGTGGACTAAGTGCTTGCTTAGGTAAGCACAGGGGCCAGTTTTCGATCCCTGATACTGTATGCAGTGTCAGCCCCACTCTCAGGTGCACTGAGCCTGCAATGGAGTCTGGGCATGGTGGCACACACCTGCAATCCCAGCACTAGGGAGGCAGAAAACAGGAGGATCACTACAAGTCTGAGCTGCATAGTAAGACCCTAAAGAAAAAAAAGTTAAAGTACATTTTTAACATATCAAATGTATAAATTTTCCTACACACTAAAATTATTTTCTTCTACAGATGCTAGCTTCTATTCCAAATGCAACACTTAAATAAACACAGCTTTTCTTTCCTATTTTCTCTCTCTATTGATTACTGTTTTTATTCTGTTTGAGTTATTTATACCCAACTTGCCCTACCTTTAGCACTGGTCACATCCTGTTTCTCAGAAAAGAGTTTGTTTTACCTAAGATGCTTTAACTTAAAATGCAGGAACTGCTTTTCAGTGGTTTATTTTTTATCTTTCTTTCTTTCTTTTCATTTTTTATTTTAGTTATTTTATTTATATTTATGAGACAATATAGCAATGAAACAGTTTTAAAACAAATTAGTAGGATAGCTACAATAATTAATACATTGTCTAGCCGTTTATTTTCTGTGCTTTCCCTAAGTTTCTACTGGCAGCCTAGGAGCTAATAAAGTCAAACAGATAGGTCAGGGGTGCTTTGTGGAGTCAAGCTCTAATTAATGTTCACCCCTCCGCAGGTAGAACCTCTACCACACTCTTGCCATCCTCCTACAGAAAGAGAATTCATTTGGAAACTGCAGTTCAGCACCAGGAACCTTGCTACCAGCCTTCCCTGCCCAACTCCATAACTCTGAAGAAACATCCCGTTGATGGGTTCTGTGGGACCCTGCCCAATCTCACCTGTCTAGCAGATCCCCATTTCACCCCCACCCCCTGTATCTGCTTGATCCCTGTTAGCCCTGTCTTATCCCACATTGTGGTAAGACTACTACTCACTCGGACCAAGCGGCTTTTCCTCAGATGCTTGCCTATATTTTGTTAATTTCAGCTGGGGCTCATCTTGATCTCTACGATGGCTTCTGCTACTGCAGGCAGTATTTCCCGGGCTTGAGTTTTTCCCTCCTTGATCCTATTCTCCATGATTAGAACTGTGTGCGTTCCTGCTATTCCACTACTCCCTGAACAGCAACCTCTCTGAGGCATTTCTAATTAGCAGCCAGTGTCTTCCCTCCATTTGAATATGATGTCTATCTATTTTTGTTAATATAATTTTACAAGTACATGATTCTCATACATTTTGTCTTGTGAATCTCCAAGGTTGTCTTTCTTAATTGACCTGAAATCGACATGAAGTTTTATCAGCATGTGTAATTTACATTGTATTATATCTATCAGTCTTTATGCTGCCAGCTTCTTATGTGAAGAGATATATGCAGGAGGGAGAGGAGAGATTGCTTAATGAGACAGGGAGAGGGAGGGAGAGAGAAAAGCAGACAGACAGACAGACAGAGACAAAGAGAAACAAAGACAAAGAGGAAACTTCTTGTATATATTATAAAAAAAACATGATCTTCCTATATTTGTTTTATGCTTGTGTGTAATTCTTTTCCATATAACTTTCAGCATATTTTTAAACTTTCTTTTCCAAAGTATTGCCACTCTTGTCAAAGTATGCATTTCATACTTCCTCTGCAAAGAAAGGCTTATGGTCTACAGTGATTTATCTTGAGAAATAGGATTTAAGTTTACTGGGAATTTAAAAAAATCACTGAGAACCCTGCCTTTTTCTTCCAAATCAGAATATAGCATAGTAAGTAATAAAGTAATTATGCATAGACTCTTCACATTTTGCTGCTACTTTAATGGTAGGTATGGGAATTATTTTTGAACTGTACTATCCTTATTATTTCATAAAACATTTTATAAACAGTCTTTATAAAAAAGACCAACAGGGGCCAAGGATGTAATTCGGCAGTCTAATCACCTGTCTGGCAAGCCCAAGGACCCAGGTTTGATCCCTGGTATTACATATTGTGCCAACCCCGCACCATGTCAAAACCAGGTGTGGTGTCATATGCCTGTAATGCCCGACTGGGGAGGCAGAGACAGAAGGATCACTACCAGTCTGAACTACTGCACCAAAAAATTAAATACATAAATCTTAAAAATAAAAAGACCAAGAAATTGCCATCCAAAAAGGTAGCACAACCACTTGATTTAACTTGTCTAATGCTTTATAATTTTTCCACATACTTCATTTTAACTTTTCCAATATTTTTATACTCTTAAATAGCAACATTTTTAATACACCAGACACTGTTCATTTCTGAAGTATTATGCACACCCCATCCAGTTACTGGTCTCTTTGCCCAAAGTCACATGCTTCAGCTTTACCCCTCAGTCCAGCAGGACCCTCAGTGACTGACCCTGGGGGATACACTTATGCTGTAATTTAGTTTGGAAATGGCTCCCCAAGACCCACCAAAAGGCTGTAACCTAGTACAAGGCAGATGGGGAGATGGTGAAATTCTTAAGAGGTGAGATATATTTGGAGTTCAGTGGATACAAGTTTCTGGCTGGGATTTTGCCTCTGGGCCCTTCCTCTGTCAATTTGCCTTTGTTTCCCAGCTGCCATGAAGGCAGCAGCCTCCCAAGGGCCAGTCTCCAAAGCCATGTGCTTACAATGTGCCACCTGCACAAAGTGCAAGCTTCGGAGTTTTGAGATATGCTCTTGTATCTAAAAGTACAATGAGGGCCGGCCAGATAGCTCAGCAGAATAAAACGCCTGCTTAGGCAGAGCACAGTGGCGGAGGCCCCGCCCCTGGGGTGTGCTGAGCCTTCGATTGAGACTGGGTGTGGCTCCTGTGATCCCAGCGCTTGGGAGGCTGAAAAAAGGAGGATCACTACAAATCCGATGTAGTAGTGGGAACCTGTAGATCCCAGATCAAATATACACACAGAAAAAAAAAAAAAAAAAAAAAAAAAAAAAAAAAAAAAAAAAAAAAAAAAAAAAAAAAAAAAAAAAAAAAAAATTAAAGTACAATGAAAAAATGGGTTTTCTTAAGGAAAACAAAACAAAAAAGAGATAATAAACAACAATGAAAGATGGTCAAAACATGCAAAAAAAAAAAGTTTAAAGAAATTCAAATGGACAACGAGTAGCTAGGAAGATCAGATTCAAGAGGTTTTTTTTTTTTCTTTTTGTGCTTTTCTGTTTTTCAAATAGTTGATGATATATAAACCTAAGTTTTAAAAAAAGCCACTCTTTGTGGCTATTGAAAATATTTCATAATCCAACATTAGCATTCATTTCCTTTGATATTTTTTAATTACTTAATCTCTCATAATAGCAAAATTATAAAAGAAGAAATACTACTTGTTTTCCCTTTTGGTTTTCTTGTTAATTTTGAACCACTATTGTCTGCTAATGATTGAAGTATAATAATCAGTGATATTATAATTGACATAGAATTAGTGTTTCCCAGTTACTAGAATGATACAACAATGATAGCGAACAACCACATGGATTTAGGAACTGTTCCTGTGGGTTTTCATGGATATGTGTAAATTTTTAATATCAGAGCCCTGGGAAATACATCTTCGTATCCCCCTCTTGTGGATGAGAAAATGATCAACAATGATACATGGATGATGTATCTAAGCCTGGATTTATGTTTTAAAAATCTTTTAGTTGTCAAAAATAATTATATACACTTTGGAGGTACTGTGCAGTGTTTCAACATGTGTGTTCATCGTGTAAGGATCAACTCAGGGTAATTAGCATGCTCATCACCACAGACATGCGTCATACATTTGTAGTGAGGACATTTAATATCCTCTCTTCTCATTATTTTGAAATATACAATTCATTTTGTTAACTAAAGTTACTCTTGCATGCTACAGTGTCTCAGAATATAGTTTCTTACATCTAATTCTGCCCTATGTGACACTGCTCAAAATCTTTTCCATTCCCTTCTAACTATTTCTCTCCCCAATCCCTAGTAACCATTATTCTACCTTCTACTTCCTTGAGATCAGGGGTCTTTTAGTCTGTGTGTTTGATCATGTGTTGTTTGTCTGTCTGTGCCTGGTTTATTTCATTTAACATAAGGTCCCCCAGACTCTTCTATGCTATCATAAATGATAGGATTGTAAAATTTCTATGATGTAGTAGTGTTCTATTTATATGTACCACATTTCCTTTATCCATTACCCATTGATGAATTTAGTTTATTTCCATATCTTAACTACTACAAGCAGTTCCCAGTAAACATAGAAGTACAGGTGTCTCTTTAACATGCTGATTCCAGCTTCTTTGCCTCTGTACCTAGCAGTAGGATTCAGACAGTCTATTCCAGAAACTATCCATCTTTATCATGAGACGAAACTGCTACAACAATTTGTGATTTCTTATTTCTCTATACTTTCAAAGGTCCACAAAAATGCCTCCCATTGTTCTATTTCACATCTTTATAAGATATTTCAATGGTTTCATAGTTTAGAGAAAAGGAAGTAATGTGATATTTATTTCAGTGATAAATGAGAATTATTTTTTGTAAATTAACAAGTTTACCACCTACTATATTCAGATTACTTCCATGAATAAAACATAATTTTAACAACCTAAAAAGTGCATTCTAGAGATAGTGCCCCTTCTGCTTTTTTTCTGTTGTCGTTTATTTGTTTTGTTTGTTTTCACTGTTTCTCATTATATTATTTCAATCAAGCTTTGGGTTATTTAAAAAAATTAGGGACTAGGCAGGATTATTAATGGCCATTTAATGTCTGTGGAAAGAAACTATGGTACATTCCAAACAACTGATTTTCAGACAAAATTTCTGAGCACTCTATGTGCAAATTGCTTGTTGCCTATATGTCTCATAAGGAAATTATTGCCAAGGGAAACACATGAGTTTCTATCCAAAATAAATGTCTGGAAATTATTTGGCCTTTGAATAAACTTGGGCTATTCATCTTTAGCTTGCAGTTCACTCTGAGGCCTCTTCATCAAGTACTTAGAATGTGAATAATTTTCAAGGTGCTAACACTCAGATCACACACATGATTCTGCAAACCCTAGAATTTTCACATGGGCAGTACGTTTCTCTGAAAGGGAGTCTTTCTTTCCCTGAGTTTTGAAAGAAGAGTCAGGAAAGCACAGAAGCTGAACATTTCAATGGCCCAGAAATAGATAAATATGTGCTCAGTATTTCCAAGAAGATAAAATATTACAGGTGGGAGAAAAGTCATAAAAACTTCTAAATATGCGCAGGTTTACTGCTTTTAAATATAAGCTAGGGTATGCTTGCATCTGCCTGCTGGGGGCACACCATGAAGTCTGTAGGTCATAATGGTTCCTTGTTAAACATCTCAATCCTGTTATCATTTACCACAGAAGGACTATGATTTTGTGTTTTTACTTTCAAAATGAAAAGATGCCGGGGAAATTTATAATCATATAAAATCAATATAGCAACATTATATTGTGATTTTAGACAAATGCATATTTGTTCTATGCATTTTCTTTTTATTCAGAAGGAGTAAGCAGAGAGGCTTGTGTAACAGATACATCCCTTACTGAGAATTGTACCAGGAGGAACTAAATACCATTTCAAATTTTATTATGCCAAGCCACTAAATGTGGAAACTCTAAATAAGCTATCAGATATCTCAGACTGCAAGGATATTAGCCTCATTGCTAAAAGTAGAAATTCTGTAAAATTAAGATATAAATGTGAAATCTATGCTAAGGATTGCTAAGGAAAAGCAATCTTAGTCACCTGAAGTTCCTCAGAGAATGTTTTCCAGCTGGTAGTACACTGAGAGTATACAGACAAATTCTGAATAAAAAATAGCAACACTGGACTGGGTTTGGTGGTGCAACCCTATGACTCCAGCACTTGGGGGACTGAAAACAGGAGGGTCGCTGAGTCCGATCTATGTAGTGAGACCCTGTAGGCCCTGTACTGAGTACATTTAAAAAAAAGCAGTGACATTAATCAGTAATGTCAGAGAAACTCATTCTTTACATGCTGTATACATCCCTGGGATGTTTGGAAGTGCATCACTACCATGAGAACATGATTTTAACACATATGTTTATCACTGACTTGCTTTTTACTTCCAGTGACACTGGGTTCTCAAAGTTGAGAAGTCTATGGACAGTCTGCCGGTTGAGTTATTGTAACAAATGGGAATTGGTTCCTTTTGTTCTGCTTGATAAAGAAAACCAATTTTTAGGAGAAAAGAGGCTTTGGTTGTCCATCTGTTAATGAACACTATAAAGCCCAGAACATGGGCTCAGGCCTCCTGAATTCTCTCATTTCACATCGTCACATACTTCTTCATCATAAAAGGGTCATTCTCCTGTATTACTAACTATGAATGTTTAAGCTTTTGAGTTCAGTGGTACGTACAAAAGATTACCACTAAACTCTCAAATGTGATAGCAATGACCATATACTGCGACTGAGTCTTCAGAATGACAATTTGAGGTGCACCAGTAATTAAATCTATGTAATAGATTTGAAGACTCTACAACAGTACCTTGGCTGGTAAATTCAATTCTTTCCCAGATGCTGGTGCCACAAAGAAAGAAAGAACACAAATTATTGTCATTACTAATTTTTAGGTCTTTTTAAAAAATGGTATATTTGGTGCAAGCTCTCACTACGCAGACTGGACTCAGGGTGATCTTACTATTTCAGCCTCCCCATCACTGGGATTACAAGTATGTGCCCCAGTGCCTGGTCTTGATGACTGGCCAACTATGCCTGGCGTGGGTCAGTATGGCATGCAGTGCTGGAAATCAAACGAAACCTGGATCCTTGCACTTGGGTAGGTGCTTAGAGTGTTGAGCTATCTCTGTGGCCCTAGGTTTTTCATGTTTTTGTTTTGTTCCGTTTTGTTTTTTTGTACCAAGTATTGAACTCAAGGCCTCATGCCTACCAGGCAGGTCCCTGGCCTCACCACTATAGTTTTAAAGTTGCTAATATGTTGAAACAATACTATGTTGAATGTGTTGTATTATATAAACAACATCTTTTAAATTTATTTTATTAATTCTCTTCTCAATTCTATCCCATGCTCCTTATTAATGTATATATATATATATATATATATATATATATATATATATATAATTCACTCAAAAAATCAAATTCATAAGAGTTCAAGATACCTATGTGAATTCTAGAGACCCAAAGAATCCATCTGAGGGCCCGTATCTTAAAACAATGTTCTACACATATCCAGCCAAAGGTCTGGAGCCCGCACTAATGTCTCATGTAAGTCCAGTTCAAGGATCTGCAAGGTGAAGGTCTAAGACGAGTGGTGGGAGCCACAAAGTTTGCATCAGAGGGGTGAAGGCTCAGTACCACAGGCTGACAGATCTTTACTGGAGCCAGGAATCCACTAGCCAGTCCAAGACCAGAGCTCCTCGCAAGAGAACAGCAGCCATCCCTGGAGACAGCAAAGATCTGAGCTCTTCCTCGAAGTTAAACATACAGATTAGCGTTAGGAAAACCAGCCACAACAAAGCTTCTCTGAGAAAATCAGCAGAGTCAAGTCTTTCCCCCTCTGTTCTCCCACTGTGCCTTTCAGGCAACAACACTCAGATGCATCTTCCATGCCAAGAACCATGCTGACTCTGAGCAGCTAGGTGTTCCTAGTTAAATGAGCTATTCACTAATCCACCCCAGTCCCGTCACTGTGCTAAATACTTACATAACATTTTTAGAAGTAGCTTTTACTTCCATATACTCTTTGGAATGTTCCAGTCACTTTATCAGTTTTAACTCATTTAATACAAGTGTCAACCTTATGAGAGAGATAGTATGTTCCGCAATATAAAATATAAAAAGCGAGACACAGGTTAGTTTAATAAACTTGTCCATGGTCCATGGCAGGCCCTAGAGCCATGTTGTTAATCATGATGCCCACGTCCTCTGTTAGGCTGGATTAATCTTCACATCACCTTCCCGTCTAAGAAGAGAGGTTCAGAATTGCTTCTATAGCTACATAAGATGACAGGACTATTCACCATGACACAATACTGTCTCCCTAATAGCCACAGAAAATAAAGTAGAATTAAGCTTTTGAGAGTTTTTAGTCCAAGGTGAATATGACAGTAAGTCAGCCGCTATTCCCCATTTAACTCCTTTCCATTTTTTTCTCTAGTCTGCAGTCCTGTTTGTTATCTCTGATTTCCTTTCCATTCTCTAATCCATATGTGTCTTCTCTCCAACAAATTGTCTTATTTTCCATTAGCTTCAACAGTACTAATTTTTTTTTTATTTTTTTGGTGGGCCAGGGTTCGAACTCACTACCTTGTACTTCCTAGGCAGGCACTTGTGCCATGCAGCCCTGGTACTAAACTCTTGTAGGTTTCCTGACTATATTTTTCACCATCATCTTGCATATGGGGTATGAAACTGGTCCTGATGGCTTTGCAGGCCACCCTTGGTTATCCTACAGCATTGCTGACCTGGACAAGTAATTGGCCCAGAGAGAGGCTTAGCAAGGTGCTGGTGTCACTCCCCTAAGCTTGAGAACCAACTGTGAAGGTAACATACCAGAAAAATCATAGACTACAGACAGAGATTGCTTTTTTCCCCTCTTGTTCCATTTTATTTTTAAAACTAAGGGAGTTGTTCTATGTTCCCTTGAACAAAGACTTGGTGGGCATGTGCTAATTTAGGTCCATGAGAGGTGAGAAGATAGTTCATCAGGTAGGGAAACCATTAAAGGAGCTTCTATCCCTTTACTGAATAATGGGAAAAAAAATCTCAGAATAGTGAGTCCATTCAGGTCATCAAGAAAGGACCTATCCAGAGATAAAGGTAATACAGAGAAGCGCTGGTTTGTAAGGTTTGAAGACATACGAAATCAGAGCCCTCACTGTGTGAACTTTTGAATCAAACCCTCTAAAACCTGCATATCTCTTCATCCTAAATAAATAAGCTTACAAATCATCTGCTTTGGAACCAGAAAATCTGCTTTAAAACCAGAAAGATCTTGAGTTGATGCACAGAGCTATGCCCAGTGAGCACAACTACTAATATTGCGTGACCTAAGAGCCACTCTGCCCAGGGGAGTCTTCAAGGAGGAAAAATTCTGACGTTGAACAATGCACAACTTCTCCAACCATATATGGCAAATGTCACATTGTACCTATGACATTACTTCAATTATTCCCTATCATACAGCAAGAAGTCAAAGTTTCCTGCTGGTCTCCTACTGATTCTTTTTATTTTTATGCCTATATTTATTAATGTCCTCTTGCTAATCTTGCACAAGTAAGACACAGCCTCTGCTGCTTAGATCCTTATTCCATGTTGTCTCTGGCCTCTGAGAAGTTCTGAAAAGAAAGAATATACTCTTTAATCCCGACCAATTTTATTAATTAATCTAAATTTTCCCACCAGTCTTGCAAATATGTATCATGTTATTTTGCTTTCTGACTCCTACTCCCATTTGTCCAAATCAGCCTATTTGTCACCTTTCTAATGTCCAACTAATATGTGAGCCAGCACCCCCACATGTGACCCTCCCCTTGTCCTGAGCTCCATGTCCTAATCATCTTGCTTTATGGAAATCCCATGTTTCCAGCAATTCTCAATTTAGCTCCCTCCCTCTAATGATGTTTCAGTCCCACCTGATTACAAGAAGCAGACATGTTAACCAGGAGATATAATTTTGGCTAACCCACCCAACCGAAAGCATCAAAGGTCACAGATCTCATGTGAGACAAGAATCAGATGAATGTGAAAATCACCTTATCTCCGGAGCCCCAAGTCTCATTGACCTGCATCTTTCTTCATATCTGTGTCATTATTCTTGCTTTCTCCATACCAGCTCTGTATATTTTGTGTCTGCCTGATGGTTTAATCTGCCCCATCCATTTGAGGATTCAAGGAAAGCTGAGCACATTCTCTCTATGGCTGAATTTCCAAAGTCCCTAGAAAGAGAAGTCAGCCAGCCAAGCTAAGTTAATGAGCTGACCTTTCCAGGGTCTAATGCCCACCATTTGAGTTATACGCAACCAACTGTGGTACAGGTATATGACTGCATGTCACTTCTCACCTCTTCTTAAGCAATAGAAAAAGACCTGACTCACTAAAAAAGGAAGTGTATGGGTGTGGACAAAGTACCTGGCATCCCTTTCAAACTATTTATGCTACAAGGAATGATCTGAATTTCTATATGCTCTACTTCTTGAGGCATTTAACAGTGTAGAAAAATAGGGTTCTGCTTTCTTCACAAAAGTTCTATTCTCAAACAAAAATCCTGATTCTTTCTTATGGGAACTTTATTTCTTTGATGGAGAATATTTACAGTGCTCCTGTATGTGCCAGTCCTCACCAATACTTAGTGATATGAGTTAATCTGACTCACCTGGATACTCTGTCTCATCAATTTCTAGGGGAAAACACCTGGCAGAATTGAATTTCTAAAATTCACTAGAATACCTGAGGTATCAGTAAATGAGTTAACTAGCTTTGTTAGTGTCAGAGTATGAAGTATGTGTTCTTTCTTGGTTTATATATCTATTCCACCGTGTCTAAAGAGACATTTATTATAGTTGTTATGCTAGTTCGTCTTCATTAGTACAAGTTTGAAACATATAATGTTTATATTCCTTAAATGGAGTTGGTACATGTATGTAACATATCCTTAGTTCCCTATTTCACTACTTTTCCCTCCCCTACTTCCCTAACCCTCCATCTCTTCATCTCCTTCTTATTTGAGAAAAATCAGTCTCCCTGCATCCTGTTATCTGTCTATTGTTTTGCTTTCTAATTATACTTTGGGCTTCATATGTAGGACAGATCATACAGTGTTCAAGCTTGTGAGTCTGATTCATTTCACTGAACATTATTGTATCATTATGGGGCCACAGAGGAAAGGGATCAATGAAGTATAGTACGGCTAAGGGGAGTCACCTAGAGAGAAAGCATTCTCTCAGGCTTTCACAGAGAGCAAATGGCAATGACTGTGACTCATCCAGATGGCTGACATTGACAAAATTTCTACAAAATGCTGTCCTTGGTTTCAGGGTAAATCCTGAGGGAATTTGACTGACCTTGTCAGATACAAAAGTTACATTTTTTGTTATATAGGTCTTGCTTCAACTTGATCTTAACCATCCAGCAGAAAAGTTTAACCACGATGTATAAAAAGTAAAGCCAGATTAGTATACTGAGCTGTAAAAGGCTCAAGTCAACAGCTTCCAACATTGCCAGTTCTGCTGATAACCCACTACTATTACGGACTACTTTCTCTTAGTTCAGTGAGAAAAAAAGATTTGCACTAACAGTGTTTAGAAGAGTTATAATGTCTGCATCTTATACTCTTAACAACTACTATGAAGACAACAATATGTATTGCATTAATTATTGTGACAGTCCTACTAACGTGTTTTGAAACTCTGTCATTGTTGTTTCTTATTAAAATAAATAAAATGAAAAAGCATTATGATCTCACGCTGCATCAATTTTTTCTACCAATAACTTTACCTTTCTGTGTGACAAAGTAGTTCTACATTTTGTATAAATAGCATGCTTTTCATTATCCATTCATCTGTTGCTGGTCTTACAGGCTGCTTCCAAGTGGTAGGTACTACAAGTAACTAATATTAATGCAGATATGCATTCACTAGAATAATATAATTCCTTTAATCTTTCAGAAAGATATCTAGAAAGAGAATAGCTGAGTGCAATGGAACTTCTAGGCTTGTTTTGTCTTAATCTTTTATTTACTTACTTATTTTGCATAAGGTTTCCCTGTGCAGCTCAGACTCATAGTGATTCTCCTATCTCAGTCTCTCCAGTGCTGGGATTACAGCTGTGTGCCACTAAAATTAACTGTGTTCCTATATACCAATAATAAGCTGACAGAGGAAAAAAATAGGAAAAATTCACAATAGCCCAAATAAAAATTAATACATAGTAATTAATCTAACCAAGTAAGTGAAATATCCCCACAGAAAAATCTGCAGTACTCAGAAAACAAAAATCACAAAATTAAAAGGTGTTCTCTGTTCCCTGGATAGGCAGGGACAGTATAATTAGCACAAGCATACTTCCAAAATTGAAACAATATAACCCCAATAAAAATATTGATAAAACTGTCGAAAACAATCATGAAGCTCATGTAACAATGAGACCCAACATAGCTAAAGCTTCATGGGTGACAACAACAAAACAAGAAGCATCATGATCCAGGATTTCAAGTGATGCTGAAAAGCTATAGTGATAAAAATAGCAAGGCACTGGTACAAAAAATAGGTGTATCCCTGGAACAGACTAGAGGATGCAGAAATGACCGTAACACAATGAGCTATTTTATCTTTGAAAAAGGGGCCAAAAAGTACACACAAGGAAAGATAGTGTCTTAGTTACTTTTTACTTGTTGCTGGGACAAATACCTGACACTCAAAATGAAGGAAGGAAAGGTTTATTTAGCTCACAGTTACTGAAAGTTTCAGTCCACATTCTGCTGGCCCAAGGCTGAGTGGAACATGGCAGAGAACATCCAGTTCATGGTGGCAAAACAGCAACAATCACGACAGAGGCAACCGACCAACCAAGGAAGCAGAGAGCAACAATAAGAGTCTGTCTCTCTGTCTCTCTTTATATTGTATTCAGGCTCTCTGCCTCAGCCTATCTGCCTTAGGCCACACCCTTAGTCCCAGAAGGACTCAGACCCATAATCCCACCAATACTAAAACACAGAATCCCAGTGAATCATGAGTCAAGTCTCAAACTCTAGAAGTCCCCACCCCATGATTGCATGAGGTTTTAGGGGGACAAATAGACATAAACCATAACAGATAGCTTCTTTAATGAATGTTGGAAAAGCTATCCATGTACAAAAGTTTTATTCTAGATCTCTTAATAGGTATTACATGGAAAATAACAGTGCATCAGAAAATTTAAATGCAAAGACTGAAATAACCTAATGTAAGATAAAATAGGTAAAACTCAAAGGCATACACACACAGGCAAAGAACAAAACCCCATTTCCACAGAAAACAGTACCTAAAATCAACAAATGAGATCACATCAAATTTAAAACATTTAGCACAGGGGCCCAGCAGGATGGCTCAGTGGTCTAAAGCGCCTGCTTAGGAAAGCTTGAGCGGCTGCAGGGCCCACGGTTTGATCCCCGGCACCACATTCTGCGCCAGCCCTGCCCTCAGGGCAGGCTGAGCCGGCCATAAAAATAAATAAATAAACAAAAGTTCTGAAACAAAAAAAAAAAATTTAAAATATTTAGCACAACAAAGGAAATAAATAAAAGAGTGAAAACAAACTTCATAATTGAAAAAAAAATGTATAATCTGTTCCTCAAAGGGCTATCATTTACAATAAAGAACTCAAAAAAACTAGATTGCCCAAATTTAAAGACCCAAGCAAATGAAATGAAGAGACACTATATAGTCTATTCATCTATAGGAAGAATTGATAAGTAAATATATGAAGACATGCTTGATACTGGTCAGCAGAGATATGCAAATTAAACATTAATAGCCCATGTTAGCCTAGAAAAATTGGCTGCCATCAAAAAATCAAGTAATCACAAAGTGAACTGTCTTTTTTCTGCCCCATTAATAGTCCCTGGCCATCATTCATCTTGCTGTCTCTGCCATTTTCGTATTTTTTATTTTTTTCATATCTGTTCAATCAGATTTTTCTTTGACATGTTATATTGTTCAGGACTAATTCATCTTAATTTTGGTTAGAAGAAATCTGGAAGATAAACCACAGTTTCATTAAGCATACAGGAAAGCCCTGTAATTCATATTTTCATCTTCTTGGTATTAACAATGCTTTTGTATAATTTCTATGCTAGAAACCAGCTAGAGTACGCAGCAAAGTTCAACCTTTCCAAAATTCAGAATGCAGACACTGAAAAATAACTACAGCAGATAAAGATTCCTATGGATCAAGAAGAAACTGACAGGAAAAATTAGAAGCTACAGAGAAGTTGGAAAGACAGTCCACAACACAGTGAGAGGAAAAAGAAATAATTTGGACCAGATACCCAGCTCTCCTGGCTTTTGTGTTGGAGATGTAAGCTTCTAGAATCAAAGTAATTGTCAAAAGCCAGGCGTGGTGGCGCACGCCTGTAATCCCAGCACTCAGGAGGCTGAGGCAGGAGGATCGATGCGAGTTCAAGACCAGCCTGGGCTATAAAAGTGAGCTCAAGGCCAGCCTGAACTGCATAGTGGGACCCTGTCTCAAAAAACAAACAAACAAAAAAAAAGTAATTGTCAAGATCCAGGGAGAAACATCAGTGGCCATGTGCAGTTAGCAGTGAAGTTTGCTCCGAAGGATCTCCTTCCATATGCAGACAAGAGCCAGAAAGGGACTCAAGAGCAGGCACCTCCTTATCACCAGAGATTATCTGGTCAGGTGTCATTCCAAGAAGGGATTGATTATTTAAATATTGGATTCAGAACAACTAAATCTTCATTCTCAGTGTTACCTCCCAGTGACTGAGAAAGAGATAGCCATGGAAGACAGCCAAGGATAAGTAGTGAGCTAGACAGAGATAAGTTTAAACTCATGCCAGAAAAAAAAAAGGCCTTGCCCATGGCTCTGAGGAATAAAGCTTAACGTGAGCACTGCTTAGAAACAACAGGGTTTGCCAGTGCCTTCAGGCATTAAGCATTTGAACTCTTGCCCTGCTGCCTGCACCCAACACAAATACAATGTCTGACTGACTGCCTTCCTTGTCAACAAACATGAGCAAGGACATGTCTGGTGTGAATAACACCACAGCTGGGGGACAGATGAGGGGCCTCTGGAACAGGGCGTGCATTTCACAAACCCATAGGCCTAATAGCTAGGTAGGGAACACTAAGAGTTTTGGGTCTCAGGAAACACTCAAAGCCGCAGAGAAAAAATTTCTACTTCTGGACTTGTTTCCTTTCCATTATTTTTTCTTCTTCTCTTTCTTATTTCTTGTTATCCTTTTCTCTCTTTTTGGTTTGAAACAAGTTTTAACTTTTTTCTCCCCTTGTCTTTTTTGAGACAGGGACATGCTATACAGTTCAGGCTGGCTTTGAGCTGACTTTGTAGCCCGGCTGGTCTTAAACTTGCAGCATGATCCTCCCACCTCAGTCACAAGAGTGCTGAGGTTACCGGCATGTACTACCATGCCTGGCTCTTTTTTAACATTATAGTCTCCAAATTATTTACCCTTTTTCTTCTTTTTTTCTTTTCTCTTCTATTTCTCATTTTTTCTGTTACCTTTACCTAATTTTATAAATAATCATTCTGCTCCTTAATAGTATCTTTTGCCTCATTTTTGTCTCTTCTACCTCACTCACTGTTTCATTTTCTACAGTTTTCTTTCCACATCCACTCATCTCCAAGCCCCTATATCTTTACTAGTATAACTACTAAGGGTTGTTAATTTACACCGTTAACTCTGTATGATTATTGAATTATTTCCTATCATTAGTGGAAGAGTAGTTACACCATTCAGTATGTATTTTCTTTGTGTCAGTATTTGTCTCAGCTTGGGGTTCATACTATAATTATAGATTTCTTTTCTAAACTTAAAGGCGGCTAATTAGTGGACCCTATGTCAATATCTAGTTTGTCCAGGATATATAAATGTTGCTGGCTTACTTGACAATTCCAAGATCACATAGTTTTTGCTATTCATATATTTTCTCTGTATGTCAATACCTGGATTACTTTTGTGATGTAAAGAATACTGCAGTTCATTCCCAAAGAACTGCTGAGTGAATCCGAAGAACCACAGAGTGCTGAGTTAATTACAATGCATCCTTCCCCTCTCATATAAAGATGACTTTATCTTGGGACAGAAGCAAAAGAATATCATGAAAAGGAGACTAAAGATCTTCAGGTGGCAGCAAAATAGTTCAGTGGCATAAGCACCTACCTGGCAAGTGCAAGGTCCTGAGTTCAATCCCCAGAAACAAAAACCAAAGACAAAAACAAACTTGAGATCTTCATATTAGCACTACATCTTTCCATTATAAGCAACCACACACCTAAACACACTCCAAAAATAAATAAATAAATAAATAAATAAATAAATAACAAAACAACAAAAAATGCCTCCCCAGATGTCTCAAATTTCCCAAGCAAATCAGTGAAACACTGAGAAGGAAGAAAGCAAAAGTTGTACAGAAAAATTATTTGAAAGGATAATAGAGAAGATTAAAACACAGATCAATGAGATGTCTGACAGGTTCACAGAAAATATAACTAATCACCTAATGGAAACAATAAACAAGCAAACAAAAAGAAATAGGCTTACAGAAGATAATATAATGCTACCTAGGAAGGATGAAAAGGCACAAAACATGAACAACCACTTTGGTGAGGAGCTACATTCCATGAAATGATTCCAAACAGAATGCCACAAGATAGAAAATAATATTGAAATTATGGGTAGCAAAGGTGAACAGTGTGAGGGAGAATCTCAGAATCTGAAGATGTGGATGCTTTCAAGGATCTATTATTGAGAGATAACTTAAAAACAACAGAAGAACACAAAAGACGGATTTAAAAACAGCTAGGTTATGCAATGAAAATGATGCTGAGATTAACTGGAAAAATTGAAAAATCAGAAGATAGCACAGCCAGCATGAAGTAATTATTTAACAAAAAGCAAGAATAACAGAAACTTTCCAAATATTGGGAAAGACTTAAACACACAAATAAAAAAGTCACACAAAACTACAGTAACCTCTTCATATCACAGCATAGTCAAAATACCTAAAGTCCAACACAGGGACAATATTTAAAAACTGTTAAGAAAAACAGTGAATCACTGACAAAGGTAAGTCCACTGAAACTAGAGCAGACTTCTGCACACAAATCTTAAAAGCCAAAGTGGCTATAGAGACGTTTTTCAGTCCCAACAAGATAACAACTTCCAATCCAGGCTTACATACCCTGAAAGTCTTTCAATATTGATAGAGATATAAGGTATTTCATGACAAGGAGCACAACAAGAAATTCAAGACCACCAAAGCCAGCCCTACAAAATGTTCTCAAGTATATTCTAGAAAGACACAACGATGACAGCAATGTCCCCGCAAAGTCTAATAGGATACCTAGATACACCAGCCAAATTGAGAAGTAAAGCAGAAAAGGTTGGGGAGGAAATCAGTAACCAAAACATAATGTAATGAGAGGAATAAATCAATGCCTTTTAGTAATATCTGTCAATGAGAACAATCTCAGTTCTTCAATCAAAAGGCACAGATGGGGAAAATGGATCATAAAACTTCTCAACAGCATGTAGTACATGAGAAATGCAATCAATCCTAAAGTAAATGGGCATATTATAGGTGAAAGAATGGAAAACAATACTCCATACAGTGGGAATCCAGATAAAAAGAAAAATCGCAATGCTAGTATTAGATAAAGTAGATTTCGAGCCAAAACTGACCAGAAAAGGCAAGTAACTAAATATGAGTCATGGAATAGTTCAACAGAAAAAAAAATAGTTATAAATATGGATCAAACACCAGCCAGAGCAACTTCACAAAACAAACATTATTGTATTTTAAAAATCAGATAAACAACAACAGTTATAGTAGACTTCAATGTTCCACTGCCACAAATAGACAGATAAACTAGACAAAAAAAAAAAAACAGTGTCAGAGTTCAAACAAACCTTCAAACAAATGGCTTTAATAAATATCTACAGTGTTCCGCCCAATAACAGATTAAACATTTTGCCAACACCATATATGACTTTCTCCAAAATAGACAAAATGCTGGCCTTTAAACAATACTTAAGCAGAGGCAAAAGAATAAAAGTTATCCCATCTGTATTACCAATGCAACAAAACTAGAAATCAATGGAAAAAAAAAAAACAACAGTATTTATGTACATTTGTGGAGATTAAGTGCTATATTTTATGTAATTCATAAGTGACAAAAATCTCAAGGAAGAAATTAGTCAATTCCTAAAATAGTCAATTCCTAAAATCAAACAATAATGCCAGTACACCATACTAGACTCTGTGGGACACAATGAAAGCAGGCCTCGGAGGGCAGTTTAGAACTGTGAATATTCATGTCAAGAAAACAAAGCAAGCCCAAATAAATTACCTAATGATGCACCTGAAGGTTCTAACAAAAAAAAAAGAAGAAGAAGAAACAGCAGTCTTAATCAGCTTGTGTGAGGAAATAAATTACAAAGAGCAGAACAATAATTAACAAAATTGAGACTTTAAAAGCGATACAAAGAATCAGTGAACTAGAAAGCTAGTTCTTTGGAAGAATAAACAAATACACAAACTCCTATCCAAAACCACAGAAAAAGAAAGACACAAATCAACATAATTAGAAGTGAAAAAGTTTAAATAATAGCAAATTGTTGCCAAAATAAGAGAAGAAAAGACTCAAATCCGTGTAACTAGAATTTTTAAAAAATGTGAAATCACAATGGATTTTGCTAAACTGCAAATCACTCACAATTATTTTGACAACTTTGCTCTGAAAAATGGAGAATCCAGAAGAAATACTTATGAGCTACAAAGCTGAACCAAGAAAACATAAAATCCATGAATAATTCAATATCAACTATATTGAAAAAAATAATTTTAAAAATATCAAGTAAGAAAAAGCTAACTCACAAAGGATTTACTTTGTGAAGGAGGAGATTGAAAGCTAACACTACGCAGACTCCTCAATGAAATACAAAAGAAAGGAATACTTTGAAGTTATTATTGAATGTTAGCATTTTTCTGACTCAAAATCCAGGAAAAAAGACCCAACTATAAAAGAAAACTATAAGCTAATCCCTCTAATAAATGTTGATGCAAAAATCCTCAAAAAATATCTGAAAAAAACAATAAATGTAAAACATCACTTAAACAGAAGAGGGAAAAATTCCTATTAGCATTCCAGTTGACACAGAAAAAGCTATTGACAAAATCGAACAGCTACTCAACCTCTGAAGAAAATAAAAATGAGAACCTTACCTCTGAAAGCAGCCATTCAGGACAAAAGAACAGCTAATATATTAGATAGAGAGAAACAGAAAGCTTTGTCCCCAGGGTTAGAAAAAAGATGGGGATGCCTAACACCACTATTGTTCAACAAAGTTCTTAAAATTCTAGCTAGAACAATCAATCAAACCAAATAAATAAAAAGATTGTATATAAGAGTAAAAGAAATCAAAACGTTTTGCCTGACCAGGCGTAGTGGTACACAACTGTAATCCCAGCACTGAGGCAGGAGGCAGGAGGAACTGTGTGAGCTCGAGACCAGCCTGGGCTACAAAAGTGAGCTCAAGGCCAGCCCGAACTGCATAGCAAGACCCTGTCTCAATAGACAAAAAAAAAAGTTGTCTGAAGGTGACACAATCCTATACAAAGATGACCAAAAAATTCCATCACCAACTCCTGGAGTTAATAAACAGACTCAGCAATGTAGCAGAACACAGAATCAAAACATAAAAGTCAATAACATTTGTATATGTTAATAATAAACTCACTGAGAAAGAAATTATGGAAACAATATCAATCACAATAAGAAAAATTAAAAGCTTAGGAATTAAGAAACTGAAGATGGTAAAAAACCTCTTCAGTGATAATTACATTACTTTGAAATAGACAAAGAGAACATCAGAAAATGGAATGGTGTTCCCTGTTCCTAGACAGGCAGAGCCAATACTTTCAATACTGTTATAATTTCAAAAATGATGTATAGATTTAATACAATCCAAATCAAAATACTAAAGGCATTCCTCACAGATTTAGAAACACAATTCTAAAACTCATGTGCATCCAGAAGAGACATAGAGTAGCAAAAGCAATCTTGGGTAAGAAAAACAAAGCAGAAGGTATTCTAGTCCCAAATTTGAAGTTATATCACCCTGTGCTACCTTACAAAGTAGCCACTTAGCAAGAGAACAGTGATGGCAAATAAGATGGCTAAGAGGCTGGCCAGCAAATAATCAGCCTTAGAAACTAGAGGCTAAGGCTGGATATTTTCTGACTCAGTCTTATTTGAGGGGGAAACAGGACAAAGGTACAGTTGTAAAAGCAGGCATGATACAGGCACAGAAGCAGATATGAGGATCTGTATAACTAAGTAGAAGAAGCAGAATCAACTCCAGGCAATTCACTTATTTGTTCTTTGACAAAAGGCTCAAAACCACACACTGGAAGAAAAGTAGCCTCTTTAATAAATGGTCCTGAGAAAATTGCTATCCACATTCAGAATATTGAATCTAGGCTCATATATCCCACCATATTCTAAACAAAAATCAAAATGAACCAAAGATCGCAATGTTAAAATATAAACAAGTCTGCTGAAAGATAGAATAGGTTAAAAAGTCTTCAAAACGTAACTGTAAGCCAGAATTCTTCTGAATAGAACTCCACTGGCACAGGAAATAGTACTGAGAATCAACGAACAGGACTATATGAAATTAAAATATTGCTAGCTATGATAGGAAACAACCAATAGAGTAAACAAACAACCCACAGAATGGCATAAAATGTTTGCTGACTATTCTTCAGACAGATATCTAACATCTAGAATATGTGGAGAATTCAAAAAAATAGATCCCTGAATTAAAAGATACAATCAAAAAAATAGGCAACTAAAATGAATAGACATTTCTCAGAAGAACAATAAATAGCCAACAAATATGTGAAGAAACGTTTGGTATTGCTGGCCATTAGAGAAGTGCAAATGCAAACCAAAGCAACAGTTATTCCATGTTACTCGAGAAAGAATGGTCATGATGAAAAAAATTAAAAAATCGAACAAGTGCTGACAAGGCTGTGAGGAAAAAGAGAGCTTCTATAACATTGATAGTGTAAACTAGGAGAACCGCTCTGGAAATATGTGTGAAGATTCATCAAAACTAGAACTAAAAATTCCACTCAACCCATGTATTTTCTTTCTAGGTATCTTCCCAAAATAATTAAAGACACCAGGACCAGCAAGATAGCTCAGCAGAGTGAAGTGCCTTCTTAGGAAAGTTTAGGCAAGCACAGGGACCCTGGTTCAATTCCTGGCACCTCATGCTGTACCAGCTCTGCCCCCAGGGCAGGCTGAGCCAACCAGAGTCTGGATGTAGTGGCACACTCCTGTAACCCCAGAGCTCGGGAGGCTAAAAGTGGGAGGATTACCATGAGTCCAAAAGAAAATGAAAAAGAAAAACAAACAAAAATAATTCTATAAAATTTCAAAACAAGATTGTAGGAGATTAACAATATTCACTACATTGTACATTATTATCTTCAAAGTAGTTGTTCATAATACAAGATATAGGTGCAAAAAACAATCAAGCAATATAGGCCTATACCTGTCCTATTTTTTATTGTTTATTTTTCTTGACAAGAAGGACATCAGTGAGAACACAAGAGCTGTCCACTGTCTTCGTATTGTGTGTGAATGAGCTAAGAGAACCCTCTCTTCCAGCACCTCAGCCAGTACTGATATTGGCTCGTTCTATGAAGGAATCGACTTCTGCACTTCCCTTACTCATGATCAGCTTGAAGAGCTGAATGCTGACTCATTCCGTGGCACACTGAACCCTGTGGAGAAGGCTCTGCGAGATGCTAAATTAGACACGTTTTAGATCCATGACCTTGTCCTGGTGGGTTGTTCTCCCCATATCCCCAAGATCCAGAAACTATTGCAGGATTTCTTCAATAGAAAAGAATTGAATAAGAGCATCAACCCTAATGAGGCTGTTGCTTATGGTGCAGCTGTGCAGGCAGCCGTTTCAGCTGGAGACCACTCTGAATATCTCCAAGATTTGTTGCTGTTGGATGTCACTCCTCTATCTCTTGGTATTGAAACTGCTGGTGTGTCATGACAGTCCTCATCAAGCGCAACATCACCATTCCTACCAAGCAGGCCCAGACTTGCACTACCTATTCAGACAACCAGCCTGGCATGTTCATTCAGGTATATGAAGGTGAACATGCCATGACGAAGGACAACAACCTGCTTGGAAAGTTTGAACTCATAGGCATACCTCCTGCACCCCGTGGAGTTTCTCAGATTGAAGTAGCCCTTGGTATTGATGCCAATGGCATCCTCAATGTTTCTGCAGTTGATAAAAGTACAGGAAAAGAAAACAAGATTACCATCACCAATGGTAAGGACCATTTGAGCAAGGAGGACATAGAGTATGTGATCCAGGAAGCAGAAAAATACAAAGCTGAAGATGAGAAGCAGAGCGACAAAGTGTCCTCCAGGAATTCACTGCAGTCCTATGCTTTCAATATGAAAGCAACTGTTGAAGATGAGAAACTTCAGGGCAAGATTATTGATGAAGATAAACAGAAGATTCTTGGTAAATGTAATGAAATCATCAACTAGCTGGATAAAAATCAGACTGCGGAGAAAGAAGAATTTGAACATCAGCAGGAGCTGGAGAAAGTCTGCCATCCCATCATCACCAAGCTGTACCAGAGCACAGGTGGCAGGCCTGGAGGAATGCCTGGGGCTTCCCTGGTGGAGGAGCTCCTCCCTCTGGTGGTTCTTCCTCGGGGCTCACCATTGAAGAGTTTGATTAAGCCAACATTAAATAACAGATAGCATTCTTCCACAACCAATAGAATTGAAAGACCTAAATTTGTAGTAAATCTTATGACGGTTATTAAAGTTGAGCTGTTATGGTAAAGTACAGGGCATTTGCAATGCTTGAATGATGGAACACAGGGAAACAACATTGCACTTTAAGCAATGTACAATAAGTGGAAATGCAATGTTTTCAATAAAATACTTAAACTGGCAAAAATAAATAAAATTAAAAGGAAGAAATAATCATTATAAAAAGAAATAGACACTTAAAAATATTTACCACAATGTCCTTTTTATTAGCCCATTACATGAACATGTATGATCATCTAGAAAATAACTATTAATAAGAGTTTATAGAAAAAATAAAACAAAAACTCAAAGAATCAGGGGCTGGGGAGACAGCTCAGTGTCATAAAGGCCTACCTGGCAAACACAAGGTCCTGCGTTCAACCCTTGGTACCAAAAAATAAAAAATAATAGGAGAATAGTACTAGTTGATACACTGTGTATTGTTATCCTCAAAGTAATTGCTCAAGGTACAAGATATGAGTGTAAAACTATTTCCAAACAACATTAGCACAAAACTTCCTTTTGAACAAAGAACAAAGAGAAACTAGTAGTGCAATAATTTTGTATATTTTCTTTTCTCTTCCTCTTCCTGCAATCCTAGTTTCTCTTTCTTTTTGAACAATTTCCTCCCATTTCACAGCATCTATTGTGTATTCAGGACCTTATTTATTCTTTCAGTTTCTCATGCTAGCCAGACAATACAATATTTACAAATATGAACCTTATTGATTCCACTTATGAGTACAGTCTTTACCTGCATCAATTTCCTATAAAATTCTCAAATTTATCCTTCTTGGTGGCTGAGTAAAACTCCATTGTATAAAGACCATATCATTTTTATATGCTCCTCAGTCGGTAGGCATTCGCGTTGTTTCTAAGACAGCTATTCCAAATTTTGCTGAATTAAACATACTTATAAATATATCATTATGGTGCAATGTTTTTAATTTTTCCAGGAATATGCCTGGGGGGGTATAGCTGGGTCAAATGGGACCTCTAATCCTAGGGTGCTTTCTGTTCTGTTTTGTTTTGCTTTTCTTTGCTTTCTTTCTTTTTTTTTTTTTTTTTTTTTTTTTTTTTTTTTTTTTTTTTTTTTTTTTTTTTTTTTTTTTTTTTTTTTTTTTTTTTTTTTTTTTTTTTTTTTTTTTTTTTTTTTTTTTTAATGTATTTGGTAACTGGTCTCTACCCAGCTCAGACTCCTAGTGATCCTCCTGTTTTCAGCCTCCCCAGTGATGGGATTAAAAGGGAACACCACTATGCTCAAATTCTGTGGCCAGGTTCAATAGGCCAGGGGTGGGCCACTGTAGCATGTGGTTCAGGAGATCAAACCCCATCCCTGAGCTTGCTTATGCAGGCGTTTAGTTCGCTAAGATATCTCACTGGCCCTTAATCCCAGTTTTTTAAGGAATCTCCACACCGATTTGCACAGCGGTTACACCAGTCTACACTCCCAGCAACAGTGGAGAAGTGGAGAAGTCTTTTTTTTTTTTTTTTTTTTTTTTTTTTTTTTACCACAACCCTTCCAGCATTTATAACTGACTGATACACTAATAATAACCATTCTTCTGAAGTGAGAGGGAGTCTCACTGTTGTTTAACTTTACATCTCTTGAGTGACCAATGGCATTGAACATCTCTCATATATTCATTTGCATTTCTTCATCTGAGAAGTACATATTCATCTTAGATGCCAATTTTTGGATTGGGACTTTTGATTGGTGGACTTCGATTCTTTATATGCTCTAAATATTTTTGTCCAGTACACAACTAGTTAAATATCTCCCACGCTCATTGGTGATTTCTTTTGTCATGAAAAGCTTTTTAATATGATGAGAACCCAGCTGTTGATTCTTTGTAGTATTTCCAGTGTTACCATGGTATGGGCAATGAGACAGATATGAGGAAAAATTAAATGGATTAGAAGATGAAAAAGCAAAGCCTATGAAGTAGCTCAGCAGACTAAGAGCCTGCACAGGCAAACACAGGGACTAGGGTTTGATCTCCAGCACATGCTGTGCCCTCCCTGCCACCAGGCATGCTGAGCCAGTGACCAAGTTCAGACCTGGTGGCACACCTATAATTCCAGCCCTGAGAAGGCTAGAGGCAGGAGGATCACTATGAGTATGTTCTACATAGTGAGACCCTGAACAACAACCAAAAAAGATGCAAAGACAACTCCAAGCAAATTTGGTCACCTTGTCTTTGACAAAGGGGTAAACATACTCACCAGAAGAAAGATAGCTTCTTTAATAAATAGTGCTGGAAAAAACTGGCTTTCCGCATTCTGAAGACTAAAACTAAAGCCATGTCTATGATCATGCCACAAATGAAAGTAAAAATAGATCAAAGATCTAAATATTAAGAAAAAACATTAGATCTGCTGGAAAAGAAAATAAGTAGAAATCTTGAAGACATAGGTGTAGGTGGGTAGAGACTTTATCAATAACGATTTGGTCAGTGATAAATTATATGTCATAAACATTGCTCTCCAAATTGTAATTTCCTCAATATCAGATAAATAATTAAGACAAGAAAAACTAAAATATTAGCTTGTCTTAATAGTAACTTGTAAAACCTCTATGATTTGTTGGATTAACACTCACCACTCGAGTTAAATTTATTTTTATATATTTGCTAGACAAAATATGATTTATGTTACCCAGCTTCGCATAATATTAGTGTAATGACTTAGACAAATGTGAAGAATGTTTAAGATTAAATATGCTAAATAATTGAAATAAACAGTGGTTCTATTTAATTCAAAATTTCATTTCTGATTTTTTTCAAGAGGTCTAGGCTGGTTAAAAGGAGAGTTTATTATTTGAAAGTAGTAAACTACAAGTAACAATTCTCTAAATGACAGATATAGACTCAAGCCATGGTTGATTCTTAAAATTCTATGAAAAGCTGTCTTTAAAGCACTGGTGTCACTTTTCTCATGCCGGGGCCATCTTGGCGGCTACTCCTGCCTGAGGGCTGTCCGCACCCAAGGCAGGAAGATGGTGGCCACAAAGGAGACGAAAAAATCTCTGGAGTCCATCAACTCTAGGCTCCAACTTGTTATGAAAAGTGGGAAGTACGTGCTGGGCTACAAGCGGACGCTGAAGATGATCAGACAGGGCAAAGCGAAATGGCCATCCTTGCCAACAACTGCCCAGCCTGGAGGAAATCCGAAATACAGTACTTTTCCATGCTATCCAAACCTGGTGTCCACCACTGCAGCGGCAATAATATCGACCTGGGCACAGCATGTGGAAAATACTACAGAGCGTGCACACTGGCAACCATTGATCCAGGTGATTCTGATATCATTAGAAGCACGCCAGAACAGACTGGCGAAAGATATACCAAACAATTTTTCAATAATAAAACATGCCAGAGCTTGAAGAAAGAAAGAAAGAAGGAAGGAAGGAAGGAAGGAAGGAAGGAAGGAAGGAAGGAAGGAAGGAAGGAAGGAAGGAAGGAAGGAAGGAAACGCAAGCAAGCACTGGTGTCTACACCAGGATGCCTGACTGGTAGCTCCGCATTTCGATGTCCTGCGTGTTGCTCTTAACAAAGCGTGTTCAGTTGAGACTCCCCGGTCTGCCTGTCCGAATCGTTCTCTGTTCCTACGGCTTCTCTGCAGGAATGGCACCCACTGGTCTGAATTCCAAACCTGGGAAACATCCATACTCCTTCCTACCTCTTCCCTCCAGTCTGTGTCCAAGAAGCAACAGAGCCTCGAAGTCCCACTTCCTCCCTGCCTCTCCATTTCCCCAGCCTTGCCGTTACCTCAGCGGGTCCCCTTTCAGCCAGCCACCAGATCCCTGCCCTGAAATACTTGAACAGTCACTTCAGTGATGGCTCTGCCTCCAGCCTTGCCCACAGTGAATCCATTTGCCACACTGCCGCCAAAGTGAGCTTTCAGACAAGAGAACACAGTGGTCTTAGTCAGGGCCTAAAAGCCCTCCTGTGTCTCCTCACTACCCTCAGGATAAAATCAAACTCCTCAGAATAACATGAAAGGCCTTTCATCGCACATCTCCTACCTACTATTAATGGCATTTAACACACACACACACACACACACACACACATATTTATTACATAGGATATCCCACATGTAGATACATAATACACACACGTATTCCCACATAACTGCAAATAAAATGCAAAAGACAGCAATGACTCAGATTCAGCAAACTTTATCATTTTACAACAATTGTTTATATAATTCTAGATAACATTTTAAACAAATTAAACAGTTAATGATGAAAGAGAGGCCCTACCAGAGTTACAAATGATATCCTTCATAGGATGGATGCTAAATTACAATTTATTTTTAATTTGTTTTTGCATGAGCAGAGTCCAGAATCTTTTAGCAAATATCCTTTACTCACAAATCTGTACTTTTATCATCTGTCCTTTATCAATAATTATTTCATTTATCAATTTCTTAGTCTCTCTGTCTCTGTCTTCTCTGTCTCTTTCTCTCCAGAACAGATTTAAATATTCCTTGCTATCTTTTTTTTTTGTTTGTTTGTTTTTTGTTTTTTTTTGTGGGACCAGGGTTCGAACTCACGACCTTGCACTTGCCCAGCAGGCACTTGTGCCTCGGAGCTATCTCCCCAGCCCCTTTCCTTGCTATCTTTAAAAAAATTAATTTGTTTACTTTTAGCTGTTTGTTTTCACTAGATATTCATTACTTTTAACAGAACCAGGCCACCTATATAATTTCTTTATAGGCTGTAGGTGTTTACTAAGCAAATAATATGGGGAGTGTGCATGTACAATTTATAAATAAGAGTATTTGAGCAAAATAATGTCTTCTTAAAGTGTAGCTCATAGTGGTTTTATTAAGGATAGGGTCAAGTTTGTCTATATTTTCATATTTACCAGTATAATTTATATTACTTTATTAATCTGTATGAATTTTTCTGCTTGTCATTATTATGGTTTCTCTCATTTTCAGAGGTTTTATTTCTCATATATTAAAACAAATGTTGGGCCAGCAAGGTGGCTCAGAGGTCTAAGGCACCTGCTTAGGCAACCAGAGGTACCTCAGTTCAATCCCCAGTACAACATACTGTGCCAGCCCCACCACTGGGGCAGGCTGACCCCACCATAATAAGAACTAACAATAACAAAAAACCTGAGTTAAAAAAAGTAAAGTAAAACAAAGGTTGAGCTCATAAATTTTGTTTTCATTAATACAAAAATTTAGATCTTCAGCTTTATGAACAACCTCCAGAATGTCACTCTTACTCATTGTAGTGTTCTCAATATATATTATTCTTAGTAGTTCAGGATTATAATTTTCACTTCTGTCTTGGACTATCAATTATTTAGGAGTATTTTTGTTTTCCTAATGAGCAGAATTTCTTAAAATTGTGTTTTGATCACTAATTTACAATCTAACTTTAAATTCACTAGATGTACATTGCATTATATTTATTCCTTGGTATTTATGTAGGCTTCTTCTTGATCATATATATGGACAATGTTTACAGTTACGTTCTTTCCACTCAAAAATATGTCAATGATTTTCCATTAGGTATAGATTTCCTTTCCAAGGAAAAGTAACACAAACAAATATGTACATACCATAGCCAGGCATGGTGGTACAAGCCTGTAATGCCAGCACTTGGGAGGCTGAGGCAGGAGGATCCATGTGAGTTCAAGACCAGCCTGGGCTACAAAAGTGAGACCAAGGCTAGCCTGAACTGCACAGTGAGACCTTGTCTCAAAATGACAGAAAAAATTACACACACACACACACACACACACACACCAAATACCAGTGCTCCCAATTCTGTACAACAAATATTAACAGACATAAAAAAATAAAATCAAATAAAGGCTGGGAAGATAGCTTAGTATAATAAGTGCTTGCCTGGCAAGCCCAGGGTCCTGAGTTCAATCCCCGGTACTAAAAATAAATAAATAAGCACTGACACAGTTGTAATGGGGATATTTTATGCTGTAATGCCATATATAGATAGATCAACTAGACAAAAAAATCAATAAAGATGTTTCAGAACTAAACCAAACCTATGAACAAATGGACTTAATAGGAGTCTATGGAGTGTTTCACCCTACAATATGACATTCTTCTCAGCTACATGTGGACTTTTGCTAAAATCGACCATATACTGGCCCATAGAACATGCTGAAATAAATGCAGAGGAATTGAATTTATGCCATGCATATTATGTGATCATAATCTAATGAAAATGTGAATCAACAGCAAAGAAAACTACAAAGCTACATAAATATATGGAAATTATGTAATGCCCACCTGAACAATGAACCACAGAGAAAATTAAAGATGAAATTAAACCATGACTATAATTAAATAATAATGCTAGTACAACATAGTTGAACTTATGGGATGCAATGAAAGCAATTCTAAGTGGGAAATTTATAGCAGTGAAGCCTCATATTAGGAAAACAAAACAAGTTCAAATAGACAACATAATACTGAACCTCATACTTCTAGCAAAAGAAAAACAAATCAAATCCAAAGCTCATACAAAGGAGGCAATTATAAACATAAAAGCAGAAATTAATGTAATTAAGACTAAGAAAAAATACAAAGAATCAATGAACCAAAGAGTTTGTCCTTTGAAAGATTAAATAAAATGGATAGACCCTCAGCCAAGCTTCATCTATACTTACTGACACTCCCATCCTGACATTACTACCTGAGCTCAGCATCCTGTGAGACCAGTGGCATTAGATCTCATTGGAGCACCCACCCTGTTGTAAGCTGTGCATGTGAGGAATCTAGGTTGCTCACTCCTCTGAATCATCGCAAATGCATATCTTCCTGCCCCCATCTGTAGAAAACTTATCTTCCATGGAACAGGTCCCTGCTGTCAAAAGATTAGGGACTCTTATATTATTTTGTTATTCCTTAAGTTTAATATTCTTATATGTTAAGCAAACATATCCAACATATGTTTTCAACCTCTCTGCTGTCTCTAAACACTAGGTATCTTAGCTCTTAGTTTCTAATCTCTTAAATAATTTCACTGATACATTTACAATCCCAGGAGTAATTTTTCTCCTGGATGATGTGTTATTTTCCCTTCATCTGTATTATAATTCTCTTACTTTGAGTTCTTTTCTTCTTTTCTTGCTATTATACAGTTTTTAATACTATAGCAAATGAATTCTGGACCACTTTATGTTCATTTCTGTTTAAGGTTTCCATGTCATGAGTATATATTCACAATTTATATCCAAATTTAGGGCAGAAAATGTTTTGATTTCTCAAAGAATATATTTTTTCTTAAAAATCACTTTAGAACCGAATATAGTTTTTGCCTTATTGTGTCACAAGCTAAAAAGCTGAGGGTTTTCAATTTCAGGAATTCTGAAGTTGATTGAGGTTTCCAGCTATATTAAAGAGATCCAATTTATGCACACAAACACACCCCTTCCATGCAGGGACAAAGATACCACATCTCTTTTATCACATGCCCCTTAGGATAATAGAACCTTAGACCCAGCTCACAGACCTATTCCAAGGTCTGATGGCCTCATAATTTATAAAGCTGCTTAAGGCTACCAGGGGTAAGCAGTGTACTGTAATTGTACATCTTCTTATTTCTGTATCATTCTTTTTGAATTTTATGACTGGATTTTATTAAGTATTTGTGTAGTGTCTACCAAGTACAGTCTGCATTAGTTAGCTGACTGCCATAATGTACAAACCAGCTCTAAGTACAATTTTCAGGCTCTTCTCTGTCTTTCCCCCTTTCCCATTCCTGACCTCCACTATACCATCCAATGCTTTATCCTTCAGCTCTGTGATATCAGAAGCTAGATATAGAAGCAGCTCTAGTAAGCTGAAAAAAAGTATCTATTCCTTATGAATTACATAGTTAGGTCATGTAACACCAAGTGACTCAGGCAAAAAGAGAGATAGGAAATAACTCTTTAAGGAAACTCGTGTATTCATCAAATATATTTTGATGAGTCTTCAACTACCTTTGTCTATTACATTTAGAAACTAAAATGCATTTGAGTTTGGAGTGATTCTTTGGCGTGAACCTATGTAAGTGATCTTTGGAAAAAAATCAAACAAATTCAAAAAGAAATCAATTTGTATCTCCAAGACAGCTTTGCCTTCTTTGGAACAGAAGAAAAAATAAAATTCTTTATGTGCAAGTTTTTCAAATTTCTCAGCATTAACAATCAGATATTCTCTAAAATTTTTTTTTTTTTTACTGATTTTCTAAAGAAGCATTTTCTCAATATTTTCTCCTGTTGAATTCGTTTCCTTTTAGTTACTCTTTTTTTTTTTAAATTTATTTATTTATTTATTTCTTGTTTCAGAACCTTTATTCGTTTACTCACTCATTTTTATGGTCAGCTCAGCCCGCCCCGAGGGCAGGGCTGGTGCAGCATGTGGTGCCGGGGTCGAACCGCGGTCCCCGAAGCCGCCCAAGCTTTTCCAAGCAGGCGCTTTAAACCACTGAGCCATCCCGCCGGGCCCCAACTTTTAGTTACTCTTTATGCAACAGTTTTAAGAAACTGCCTGAAAAAGATTCATGCTGAATATGGCTTTGCTTGTCAGGATACCGAGCCAATGGCAGCTGCATTCCAAATACAGCCAAGTGATTCCCCTGGTTTACCCTATATACTGTAGACTAAATACTCAAACACTCCTTTGGGGGTCAATTTTCTTTTATTTTAAAATTTTAAATCTCTTTATCCACTGTTACCAGGTTTGACCATCAAGTCTAAGTGAAATTGACAGATGTCGAAAGTTGTTACAGCTGCTGTTAAGCCCTGATTATCTTAAAAATGGAGAAAAAACAAACACAGGAATTCCAAGGAACCATCCAGGGACACCCCTCACCATTAGGTTTCTAAAAACAGTAGAGTACATAAATCACAAACCCTGTCCCCATCTATCAAGCTATCAGGCTGATAATGCAGCTACATTTACAAGAAGCAAAGTAACTTACAGGAGAGACAGTAGCTGGGAAGAAACAAAGGACAGTTGTTACTGGTAGTTCCAGGACAGAAGGCCCTGTGCTTCCTTTAAGCAGTTTGATTTATAGCTTGGGATATTATGTACAAGAGGACCCCAAACCCAAAGTGTTTTGTGAGTTGACCTGTAAAAATAAGTCTATTAACCCTAATCAATCTCCAATTATGCAGGGTGCCTGAAATCCAGCAAGCCAGGGGTGACAGAGGTCTTGCAGCACACGAACTAATCATTGTCTTTGGTAATCAGCAATGACTGCAAAGCCAGAATCCATCTCTGCAGAGTAATGTGAAGCAGGAGGAGCCTTTATCTTTTAATGAGAAATGGAGAATTGTTTTAATTTTTAATTGCTGGCATTAATTAAGGCCTGCGGCTCTTGCACAGATCTGGACCTCATGAGTACATGTTCCCAGACCAGTCTTTTACCAGTCTTCACCCCAGCTGTGGGTGAACTGCCTGCCCCAACTTCCTGCAGCAATTAGTAGGGGCTTCTATTGCTGTTAAGTACGTTATTACAGAACCTAATTACAAAGTCTATAGATGATTCACGGTGCCTTACCAGGGATTTCCTTGTGCTTTATGAAGGGAATTCTAAAGATGTATGCTATTTCAATCTTCAAAGGGCAAAATAAGAATTAGCACATCACACAGATGGTCAAATGTTAATATATCTATGGAAAACGGAAGTATTTTAAACCCACAGCAGAACGGCCAAGAAAACAATGCTTCTTGCTATCATGAGTTAGAGAGGTGGTTAGAGAAGAAATAAATATTATTATGCTACTAACACATACAAACTGTTAAAACAGATCTGTATCTGATCTCCATATAAACAGGTTGAAAAGTGTATGTTTTCCCTAACACAGTAAACCAGGATGAAGTTATGTACCATAACTATATATCTCTAAGCAGCTCCAATATATTATTAATCCATATTATCTTCAAATTCAATGTGGCATTTGAGTAAAAAATAAAAATAGTGAAAAGATTAGTGTTTAACATAAGATAGAATATGGGAGAATTAAGAAATAGGAGAATTAAATTGTCAAAGATTTAGAACTTGCAACACTTTTAGTAGTTTATTCCATCATTCATTTTAAAGCTGACTGTAGGAGAATAATTTTTAAAAAGCATACTGTCTCTTGTTTATATGTACTTTCATGATTTAAAATAGCTATAGAAATAGAGATACAGATAGAAGCAGATATAGTGAGTTCTTTGGGTTTTGTGAGGTGTGTGTGTTGTGTGTCTGCATGTGTGCCACATGTGTGTTGTAATGACCACTAAATCCTGCCTACTTCAATTAAGAACAAATATATCAATAGTTAGAACTTGGCAGGGGAGCACAAAAAATAATTGAAGTGCCCCAGCCAGTTCTTACCATTGACCAGAGTTGGAGCAAGCATAAAGTGGAGACTCCCAATCTGGTCACCCTATCCATCCACCTCTGCTCCTGTGAGTAACCTTCACATGCCACCTGTCAAGCCTATGGTAGCACTCCTGACATACGACATTCTCCTCTGACGAAGATGCAGAACTGAGACAGGTGGAGAGCCTAAGCAGGATCAAGCCTCATTGAGCAGACAATATCCCAACTTCAACTTTTAAGCAAGAAGGGGACCAGAGGTCCACGGCATCCAGATGCTCTGGCACCAAGGACTTTTCATACCAGCGGAAGTATCTTAGCAAAAGGAAGGATGGAGCAACCCCACTAGATTTCAGGATTGAGGACAAGGTCCTGGGTGCTCATTCATCAAATGCATTTGGCTCTTTATGAAATATGCTGGGTACCAAGGATGTGATAGCGGCTGGCTCTATAAGATGTAGTGGCTGTTTTTTAAAAAAGAAATATACCAGAACTTATAGCACCAGACAAACACTACGTTTATTGCTTCACTCATATAATCACTGCTTAGGGATTTTGCTTTAAATTTTTGCCAGTGTATTTATAAGCACATACTTATTATATCTGGTAAGCAAAGCAACTAATTTGAAGACATTATGCAATATGACGGCTATTGTTGATTTCTTATTATTTTGTTTAGTGGAATTCTGTGTCATTTTTAACTTTTTACTGGGTTTTTTTTTGGTTTTTTTTTTTTTTTTTTTTTTTTTTTTTTTTTTTGTATTATGGCTGGCTCAGCCTGACCTGGGGATGGAGCTGGCACAGCACATGGTGCTGGGGATTGAACTGTGGAGACTGTGGTTGCCTAAGCTTGCCTAATCAGGCACTTTAGACTGCTGAACCATCTTGCTGGCCCACTTTTTACTATTTTTTATTCTCCTCAAAAAACAGTATTTGTAAACTACATTAATGAACAACATATATATGTATACACACATATATGAGTGTGTGTGTGTGTGTGTGTGTGTGTGTAAGATTCAGATATATTAAAGATTTATTCTTTTTAATATATTAAAGATTTAACCTTTATGTTTATAGATGAAATAATTGAAGTTCAGGAATGGATATTTTTCTGTTCTAGGAAATTCTACAGCAGTGGTGAACCCCAAGGTGCCAACAATCTTCTTAATAATTAAGCAATCTTCTTAACAGAATTAAGTCAATCCATTTGAGTTTCTTGACTATGTAAATGTCATAGCTGTTTTTTACATTGTGTAGAAGTCCTCCATTCACAGAGATAATCTTACAGGATGTTTATAATTTCAGTTGTGTCCAAATCAACCAAGGGAAAACCAAGATGGTATCAGGGATATTTGTTAAACTTCTCTAAGTCTTGATATTCTGTACCTGAGAAGGGTTCATGACTAAGAGGTTCATATCTCCAACCAGCTGAAGGCTCCATCCTTTCCTTTCAAAACTAGTCCAGGTTTTATGAGAAAAGACTTTTAAAGATCAAAATGTAGGCTGTTCCTGGTGAAATGGCTCAGCAATCTAAAGTGCCTGCTTAGGTAAGCTTAGGCAACCACTGGGACCACCGTTCAATCACTGGTACTCCATGCTGTGCCAGCCCCACCCACAGGACAGGCTGAGCTGGCCATAACATTAAAAAAAAATTGTAGGCATTAAACCCAGTATGGTGGCATAGTAAATAGCTGTGATCTCAGCTCTCTGGGAGGCTGAGGGAGGTGAACTGCAAGTTTAAGTACTACCTGAGATGTTATTTTTACATATGTTCCTTGGTGATTTGCCTTATTGTTAGTATATATTTTAAATACATCCCAAATACATAAGTTGTAACTTGGAATATTGGTGAATACACATAGTTGTTCTTTCTCTTTTTTTGAGGGGGAGGGTCTACCAGGGTGCTCAGAGTCTCACTACTAGATTGGACCTGTGGTGCTCCCCCTGTTTACAGCCTCCTGAGAGCTGGGATTACAGACATGCAACACCATGCCCAGTCTCAATTGCTGTCTCGGGGCATCCTGGGCTCAGGACCAGCCTGGTAGGCCCATGGGGATCGAACACCCAGCCCCCAGGCCTGTTTGTAGGTGCTTTAATCTGCTAAGCTATTTAGCTGACCCCACATAGTTGTTGTTTCAGTTTGCTTCCCCCCCCCAGACAAGATTTCAATATATAAGTTCAGGATGGTCTCAAACTCACTATGTAAGCCAGATTGTCCTCAAACTTACAGCAATCTCCCTCCTCAGGCTCCCAAGTGCTGACATTATAGATGTGTTTCACTATATCTGATTCAAAACATATACATACTGCATTTTTTTATTTTGTGTTCTCTCATTCCCTCCCTTTCCCTCCATCATCTGCAAAATAGTCTCAGAAACTATTGACTCAACAAGAAAGCAAGAAAAAGTGTTCAGCATCTTTTGTCATCAGAGAGATGAAAATCAAAAAACACATTTCACTTTACTCAAGAAAAAAATGGCTATCACCAAGAATGCAAAGAGCAACAAATGCCATAAAGGTTGTGAGGGAAAAGGCGTCTCTCTACAATGTACATGGAAACATAAACTAGTACGACCACTGTGGAAATCAGTATAGGAATTTCTGAAAAACCTAAAAATAGAAATTTCACTCAATCCAGCTATTCCCTTTCTGAGTTTTTTTCCCCAGAGTAAAAGATAACATATCACAGTGAAACATACATGCCCATGTATATAGCACACAATTCATATTAGCTAAATTGTGGAAGCAACATTCATACCCATCAATAGATGAATGGACAAAGAAGACATAGTATATACGCCAGTGGAGTATTACTTAGCCATAAAGCTTCTATCTGAAACATTTGTAGGAAAATGGGTACACCTGGAGAGAATGATGCTAAGTGAAATAAAATAGTCACCAAAGGTTAAATATTGTATGGTTTCTTTTGCATGAGCAGCTCAAGGTATAAGTAAAGAGCAAAATAAAAAAGAAAAGATTATAGGAAGTATGAAGCTAGGCCTTTTGCAAATGGAAAGGAGTTGTAGGCAGAACCAGAGAGGAAAGAAAAATTGGATGCAAAAAGGTGTGAGATGTGACCTGGAAGTGTACCAGCTACTTCTGGTGAATATATTCATTATCGCAAATACGTAAAACAAAAATTAATTAATTAATTAATTAATTAATTAATTAAAAATGGAGACTCTGTACTGAGTATGGCAGGACATGCTTGTATTCCCACTGCTCTAGAAGGCTGAAATATGGAGATCATAAATTGGGTGCCAGTGTGAACCATTTAGTGGTTTAGCAAGACCCATATTGAAATAAAAGATAGAAAAAGCTGAAAGTGTAGCTCAGTGCGAAGGTCATATGTTCAATGCTCAGTACAGAAAGAAAAGTAAAGGAAGTTCTGCTACTTCTTTACAAGATGGAAACAAAACAGAAACAAGTAATTGAGTCTCCTAGGTGACCAAAATACTGGAAGTGGCTTGTGCCAACACTGTCACTGATAAATGGATGAAATTAAGAGAAGCATTTTTTTAAGCCCATAACTCACCTTCTCATCAAATAGCAGAATGGCCCCTGTCTAAACTTTAGTACTACATACTTTCTCAAAAGAAAGATAGTGTTTCTCACTCTCTCTAAAAATTAAAACTACTGTAATCCCAGAACTTGGGAGGCTGAGGCAGGAGGATCAGTGTGAGCTTGAGACCAGCCTGGGTTACAAAAGTGAGCTCAATGCCAGCCTGAACTGCATAGCAAGACCTTGTCTCAAAAAGCCAAATTAATTAATTAATTAGTTAATTAATTAATCAATTAAAAATAAAAAGAAGGAAGGCAGACAATGAACATAAGCCTGGACACCAAAAATGCAGGCCCTTCCCCACACTTCCCTGGCCCAACCCATCACAGAAGAGGATGTTAAGTAAACTGCAGGGTACTCATTTTCATGATGGAGAATTCTTTCATTTGATCCTCTAGACTTTAATTCTCAGTGTCTTTCCACATATACATCTAGTATAAAAGTACAGTAAAATCTACACACACCTGTAAGGTATTATTTCGTTCTATCATCTAAAATTGCAGAATTAGGGCAGTTACTCTGCCAAGTTTTAGCACAATATGTTGAGAGTCTTCTTGTTTAAACAAGAAGAGAGTTCTTTCAAAAGGAATGGGCTCAGAAGAGAAAATTCCCAGAATTTACTGAAAACACTGCTATTCAAAGAAATGTAACCCACTGCAAACCGGAGAGAAGGCCTCCAGCAAATCAGTTTGCCAAAAGAAATAACAGAAGACTTTAGGAAACTACTAATCTGTATAGTTACTAATTTTCAAGTGACTCTTACATTCACTAATCCTTATTAAACATTTCTGAAAAGAAAATCATTTCTGAGCAAAAGAAATGGGCATTAAAAACATGATTGCTGATTTAAAATTAACTGTGGTCACTGCAAACAAAACATTGAATTCTGTAGAAAATTGATTATGTAGATGAAAAGTGCTGGAATTCATCCAACACTCATAGAAAAAGATCAAGGAGATAAAAAGTGATGAGGGAAAAGAGGAGAAAAGTAGAGGAAACAGATTTTTATGAGAGCTGGCTGGGAAGATCAGAGTAGCTTGAGAAAACAGATCGATGAAAATAAATGTAGTGGCTTAGACAGAAACTACAAGTTTTACTGGTTTCCCCATTTCTGATGCCAGTGTCCTTTCTTTAATTCCTTGTTTATTTCATTTTTCTGTTGGCTAGAGTGCTCTTTCTAGGATTGTCTTTGGTGTGTCAGAAAATATGACCGAATCTTCTAGAATGTACATTTGCCTCTGTCCTGCTGCTTTGTGTGTGCCATACCAAGCACAGGACCCACAGCTAGGGAAGATAGCTATTCCTGCTCATCTATTTCAAGTTGCCATGTGTCATCTTTCATATTCTCTCTACTCCTCCATGTTATATCCTCACTGGTATTTAAAAGAGAAAAAAAATGAAAGTAGGAAAATATTTGCATTGTTATATATGGAACATCTGTAAGTTATAGATAAAATGGAGTTAAGCTTAGACAGTTACACCAATGTCATTATATGATAAAAAAAAAAAAAATACCTGCAGAATGAAGTTTGTCACCCTTGATATATAATATGGAGTTACTCGTAGTACTATTATCAGATTTTTAGATCGCCCAAAACTGTTTTAGGCCTAAAATTGTTTTAATACACAAGTATTTAAAAGATAGAGTATTTCCCTGGTTCGCAAAACTACTTGCATGTAGAATAACTGAATGTCAGCGACTCAAGTGTGGCACATTCTCTTTCACATTGCTTCTTTATGAAGAAAAATGCTTCCCAAAGCTAAAATGAAAAAAGTGAACATCTTATAAGCATTGAACACCAACTCCCATAAAAAATAAGGTCACCTAAGAAAATCTGAAGGCCTTGCAGAAGTAGCTACAGGCCAGAAAATGAAGAAGAATGTTCTCCAGGCTGTAAGAAGGTGATGGCAACTCAGAATGATGGGGACACACAAAATGATAAGTAAGCAAGTAAATCTACACTTTAAAATATATCCCACTTGTCTTAACGTAGTTTCCGTACCAGACAATGAACCATTTAAAGAAAAATTCACAATAGAGTAGCGTTTATGCCATCTACAGATGTAAAAATATGGCCAAAAGAGCATGAGGGTGGTGGTAGGCAATTGTACTATGGGAGAGTAATATTTTTGTGACATTGGGAGTAACATGCAGCAAGTGTGACGTTTGTAGTGACAGCTGATGCAGACCTTTAATTTAATGTAATCCCAATTGTTGACTCTTGATGTTTTTCCTTGGGTTCTGTTCAGAAAATCCCTGCTTACACCTATGATTTCAAGAGATTTACCACCTTACAGGAAATTAAGTGATTCTGTTTTAAGTGGGTCTTTGATCAATTTTTATTTCAGTTTATTACGTGCTGAACTATGTGGGTCTAAGTTGATTCTTCTGCATGGATACAGCCAGATTTCCCACCATTGCTGGCTGAAGAGGACACTTCCTCCAGGGCATATGTTTGTCCCCATACAATCTTGCTTTGAAATTTCATACTATTGATTTTATTGTTCATTTTTCTTATTCTTTAATATAAAGAATTAAAATGTAAACATTTTCCAACAGAGGTTTACATAAGTCAAGAAAATAAACAGATTCTTACATCATTTACAAATTCTAACAGATCTTAAATATCAGTTACAAATGTCTTTTAATGTATGGCCTTTTTATCAATTTTTGAAAAAGCAAGTCTTTGTATGATCCGCCTATTTACAGCCTCCCAAGAGCTGGGATTACAGGCATGCACGGCAGGCCTGGGAATCAAGCCCCTGTGCCTGCTTGCAGGCATTTTAATCCGCTGAGCCATTTGGCCAACTGTTAGCTTGTAATATTTGTGTGAATGAACATGAAAGTAATTGACTTAAATATTAACATTCAAAAAAATAAATGACTATTGTAGTAAACAGAAGGAAAGCAGAAGATCAAAGTTCAACAAAGAAAGCTGTAAGATGAAACACTGGAGTGGATATAAATAAAAAAGAAAAAGCAAGTCTTCAAATGGTTGCTGTTCTAGATGAAAGGATGATAGAAAGGACAGATGGGTACCATTGGATCTCAGAGCGCAAAGGGGTGCCACAGGACCCTCACTGATTTGTGTGTTCAGTGGCAGGTCCTCCATCAACCAATCAGAATGAGAGCTGGGATGTACTAATGAAATTGTCAAAGCTCCCTGATCTCTTTCAATGACAGCTGAGAGTCTGCCTTTCTCCTCTTAAGAGAAGGAAGCCAGGAAGGAAGATAGAAAGCAAACACAGTACTAGAAAGAAAAACCCTGAACAGTGATTGTTTTATCTTAGAAATGGCATTGAAAACACCAGAAATTCCAGTTAAAAGCACATTAAGGTTTATTTTTACAAGTTTTCAGCTTCAGGAACTATTCATAGGGCAACTCCAGAGACAAAGTTATTATTCACCATGCATCACAGGAACTAGATCTATATTCCAAAGCCATGAGAATAAAATATTCATTTGTTTACTAGGTCTAAGGTTGGGAAAAGGAATGCTAACACGGAGTGATCAGGAGGAGCTCTGTCACCTTAATTCATACCCTGGCCAGCTGCACAATCAATACCCCCTCACCTGCAAAAGCTTTATGGAGCCTCCTCTTTTAACTTTCAGCATCTCTACACCTTGTACCATGCATCATAACTCAGTGAAAATATAGTTTTGGGTTAGATGAAAATAAAATATGGCCCTTCTGGTCATTAGCATAGTGCCACTGGTCCTAACAGCAGGGCCAGAACGCTGAAGCACGCATCAGTAAATTTGCTTACAGGCAGTCACCAAATCTACTGCATGTTAGTCGTGCTGAAACAGCATTTGACTCTGACAGAGGAATGTCACCACCAGACACAGACAAATACATTCTTTAGTTGTCAGTGCTTTGGTCTCTAGATCCCTACCCTCTCTAGACATACATGCTTATCATAAATGCTAAACTTCTTAGAGTATAGTTATGATTTCTGGTAATTTCACTTACTTAGTCTCAGATCATTTTGATTTTCCAGGTGAAAGAAAAATAAATTTTGCTGCCATTTTGGTCATTGATATTACACAAATATAGCTGTCAAATTATGGTTTCTTCCAAATCTTTTCATGTCTTCATTATCATTATTTTTGTAAAGATTGTATAATGACTATGGGCCAAGCAAATAGCTCAAAAGATTAAAACTCCTGGGGCCAGGGACTCAATGTAGGGGGCAGGGACCTTATCCCCAGACCTGCCATGCCGGGCCTGCCCCGGGAGTGCTCTGAAACGTGGCAAAAGAGACTGGAAATGGTGGTCTGGGCCTGTAATCCCAGCTCTTGGGAGTCTGTAAATACTTGGATCATTAAAGTCTGATCTAGTAGTGAGACCCTGAACACTCTGTACACCAGTGGTTCTCAATCTTTCTAATGCCATGACCCCACAATATAGTTCCTCATGTTGCAGTGACCCCAAACCAAAAAATAATTTTGGTGGCTACTTCAAAACTGTAATTTTGGGCCGGGTGTGGTGGTGCACGCCTATAATCTCAGCACTCGGGAGGCTGAGGCAGGAGGATAGGTGCAAGTTCAAGACCAGCCTGGGCTACAAAAGTGAGCCAGAACTGCATAGTGAGACCCTGTCTCAAAAAGACAAAAAAAAAAAAAAACCTGTAATTTTGCTACAGTTATTATTTCTGATGGCTTTAGGTGACCCCTGTGTTTTGGTAGTTCAACCCCTGCTGGGGTCACAACCCACAGGTTGAAAACCGTTGCTATAGACCCTTCCCTAAAATAAAAAAAAATGTAAAAGATTGCACAATGACTTTGTTGCTAGAATCAGCTCCTCTTAGCTGACATTTGTTTGTTTGTTTTGTTTTTGTTTTTGCTTTTCCCAGATGACATTCTGTGAGCTATATCCCCTCACTTATATGGCCTCACAATCGTTCTACAGAGTACAGTGTGTGGGCATGACCCACATGGCACCATTGAAATTTTGCTAAATGTGCATTGCTAACTCTTACTATTAGGTTGTATTTTTTTCTCAAATCATGAAAATACTTCAGGAGGGCCAGCAAGATAGCTCAGTGGTGTAAGCACCTGCCTGGCAAGTGCAAGGATCTGAGTTTGGTCACTGGTACCATATGCCATGCCAACCCACCACCTAGCTGGTCTCCAAAACCAGGTGTGGTGGTGCACACCTGTAACTCCAGCACTGGGGAGGCTGAGACAGGAGGATTACTATGAGTCGGAGCTCTGTAGTGAGACCTGGCACCAAATACATAAATAAATAAATCTTTTCAAAAAAGCTCAAGCACCCAAAAGTCAACCGTTAATGATTAAAGCAATGATTTAAAATAGTGCTATCCACAAACAAACAGTCCTGCTGAGCTATATTTCAAGTTTATGTCAACCACATAAAAGAATTTCTTCTACTACCAAGTCTGGATTGCAAATTTCTCTTTAGATGAAGACTCTTACTTTCCGTGTCACCTACACACGTATGTACAATTACAGTTTGAAATTCCCAGTGTGTTTTCCCAAAGCTCAAAAACTAGTCCTTCAGCTTTCACCACAGTAGGTTTCTGATTTCAGGCTTCTGTGCCTGTATTTTAGGACTTGCTCTTAGCAAATCTCAGTCCATATAGCTGTGCTCTCTCCATGGAAGTGAAAAGGGGAGTGGGGAGCATCTGTCATGGGGACAGTTTTACATGTGCAAAGTAAAGCATACGGAAGCATACCGCTTCAGTCTGGGTCTTGCTGCTATTGCAGGGTACCTGAGACTAGATAATCTCTAAAGAACAGCAATATATGACTATGGAGATTTAAAACTCCAAGGTCTTGCACCAGCAGGTCCCACTGTCTGGTGACAGCTACTCTCTACTTCCACAATAGCACCTACAGCTGCATCTCCAGGGAGAGGAACCACCAAATCCTCACATGGTAGAAGATGGAAAGGCAAACCACTAGGACTTTAGTCAGAACTCCCTCTAACTTTTATAATTTCAGTATTAATAGGTAGACAGAACATTGGCTACCAATACAGCACTGCCTATTCCAAAGATACCCTTGGAGAGACAAGGATAGTTACCCGAGCTAGCCAGTAGAGGAGTTAAAAATGTACAAGAGCTGGACAAAGCCTGACGTGGAGACAAAGAAATGACCAGTAATGGGGCTGATATTCAGAGGGGTCAGATAGAGACATTTTAAACAAATGGTTTGTTGAAAATAAAAGTATCCAGGGTCCCGGCAGGATGGCACAGTGGTCTAAAGCACCTGCAGGCTGCTGCAGAGACCGCAGTTCGATCCCCGGCACCACATGCTGCGCCAGCCCTGCCCTCAGGGCAAGCTGAGCCGGCCATAAAAATAAATAAACAAACAAATAAAAGTTCAGAAACAAGAAAAAATAAATAAATAAATAAAATTCTTTAAAAAAAAGAAAATAAAAGCATCCACACACACAAAAAAAGTTGTCAGTTGAGTTTACAGTTTCATGGCCAGAGAGTAGACAACTTTGAGAGCCAGAGCAAAATTATTTATTTTATCCTGTGTTTTTTTTGATAAAAGAATGTGGGCATTCAGATCCCTACACTTGGGAGAAAAAAAAATCAACATATGTAAAATCCTGGTAAGGTGAGACATGTAGATTGGATTAATGGAGGGAACATCTCAAACATATGATTGAAGGAATCATCTTAGCTCCTTTTAGGAAGCCAAAGAAGGCACTGGGCTATCAAGCCTGGGTGATTAAAATTCCTAACGCATTGGCGGGAATTGCAGACATGCTAAAAGGGAGAGAACTGCTGGGGGAAGCATCTTAAATAAGGGCACACCAGGTACCAGGCCCACAGTAGGAAAGCAGATGGAGATTCCCCTGTAAAGCAAAGCTGGCATAGCTGGGAACTGGTGTCCACGTTGAGTGGTTACCACATGTTAAGTGACAGAGGCCACCTCCCTTCAGTCTTGACCATCATAGAAAGCCTCAACACAATGCAGAGTCCATGCAAAATAAATGCACCCTGGATGTGTGCCAGCGAATGTGAGCTCTATTAGGGCAAGGACCTGAGTGATTGAAAGAATCGTCTCAGCTCCTTTTAGGAGCTGGAGACCAAAGAAAGTGCTGAGCTATCATTGCTGCCTCACAAACACAGGGCACTGGGTCTAGCAGAAGAAGTGATTTCTCAGCCATAGTGGCTGAATTAAATCTGCAAGATCCAGGAAACCAAAGAGAGGTACTGAGGAGAAAAATATATTTCTTAGGACCTGAGAGATAGCTCAGCAGCTTAAGTGCCTGCTTGGAAAGTACAATGTCCTCAGTTCGATTCCCAGTACAATAAAATAAAATAAAATGTAAAGTAAAATAAAATAAAATAAAGTGAAAAATGTTGAGGAAACTATAAAGGCATTAAGATCTCTGTGGGTATCTCCCTCTTCCTCTGAACCTTTCATACCACAGGGATCATCTTTGTGTCCTAGTTCACTTTCTCTCATTGCTGAGATGAAGTAGCAATATCCAAAGTTAAAAAGGAAGAGGTGGGGAGATGGCTCAGTAATCACTTTCCTGGCAAGCACAGGTCATGAGTTCAATTGGCACAAGGCAAATGGACAACTATTCTTGGCAGCAGCATACATCAAAAACAAGAGAGAAGAGAAAAAGCGTCTTTCAATCCCTTATTGCATCCAGTCTACTGATTAGTGCTGCTCCAATCCAATCAGTGGACTGACCCAGCAATCATGCATGCACCCTGAATCCCAGAACTCTTAAGTCTGGTACTGAAATTCGAATCAATCACAAACTTTAGATTCAGCCACCACTGAGGAGCCTCAACTAAAACTGCGTAAGGCTTTGAGGGAACGTCTCAACATGAGCCATAACAACCTGGAAGGAAAGAAGGTCACACAGAGAGATGAAAAAGAGCCTGAAAGAACAAAAAGGCCTTTTTGAGTTGCCCCTACTTTATTTCTATTATATCATTTCCCTCTTCCCTTCATCAGAATTTTATACACGTGTCCATAAAGATAGCTTTGCCTCAGTCTTGCATCTTCATTTTTGAAAGCCCCTGTGTTGTGTAGAACTTACATGAAATAAATATATTTTTCTCTCCTCAATCTATATTTTGTTATAAGGGTGTCTGTCATAAACCTCACAATGTATTATATATATTATATATAATATATATTATAATACATTTCTTCTTTCTTCTTCTTCTGTCTAAATGAATGGAGTATCACAGTTTGGATACTGAATGTTATCCAAATTTTTATGTGTTGAAGACTTTACCCATAACACAACAGAGTTGGAGTTCTTTTGAAGGTTATTGAATCATGAAAGCTCTTACCTCATGAATGGATCAACTCATTCATAGACTCATAACTTAACAGGCTCCCAGGCATTGGTGGAAACTGCAGAGAATGGCCTACATGTAGGAAGTACATCATTGGGAGTGTGAATTGAAGGCTATGTTTTGTCACTGTTCATTTCCTCTCTATCTATCTATATCTATCTATCTATCTCTATCTTTCTCATTCTGCTCCTGGCCACAATAAGCTAAACAGCATTCCTCCACCATGTGCACTCACCTCTGTTCCGTCTCACTGCCAGCCCAGAACAACATAGCCAAGTAACTGTGATTTAAAACTCAGAAGTGGTAAGATAAAAATGAAGCTTTTCCTTGAAATTGTTTTTCTGTATTTTGTCACACTAGTGCAAAGCTACCTTTCTCTCCAGAGAAAAAGGAAGAATGTATTTTAGGTAAAGATAATTGTCTTTATCACTCTCATGCTGAGGCAAAACACCCTATACCTTCAACTTACAGGAGAGACTTATTTTAGTCAACACTTTCAGCAATTCCAGGTCCACTGGTTCATAATACATATTGAAAGGGCCAGGAAGAGGAAAGTTGTCCACACCAAGGCATCCAGAAAACAAAGAAAGCCAGGGAGAGTTGGGGAGAAATATTCTGCATATGGCCTTCCAGGTCATATGCATCACCCAATGGCTTATCTTTCTCAACCTTGCCCCATGTCCCAACAATCCATGCAGCTTTAGTTTCATCAGTAGATTAACTCACTGACGAATATAGGACTCCATTGTTCCGCATACCTTCCAAAATCCCTAGGCCTGAACTCAGGATGTCTTCAGTAGACATTTGAGAGGACATAACAGTAATGACTTAGAAATAGGCATGAAAATAGAATTCAGTAAGCATCTGTGGTGGGTCTACAATCTATAGTAAGACTAGAGGAGCAAAGAAAAAAGGAAGAGAGGAGAGGATGGCTTTTGCAAGGCACAGACACTTTAAATACCACATCAAGATCTTCTTCATAGACTCAGACAGCCTGCTATCATTTTGGCAAAGCACATATTTCAAAGTCTTCCTAAACAGAGAGATTCTAATACAGAGAAAAACGAGGCCTGCTGAGCATGAAATTGCTCATCATTGTATGCACTTCCCAACAAGCTTTCTATGAGAGTACAACTTGATTTCTACTTTTAAGGAACTTTGCTCAGGAAAGACTCCTAAAACCTGAAAGTCTCTTTTATTCAAAAATGTCATAGGTAAACAGAACCTGGATGAGACAGTGCCTGAGGATCCTTCTACTTTGTCCTTCCCTAAAACAGCCACTGGCTGGTCCTAGCTGAGCTCCCAGGCCCAAAGTGAAGAAAAAACTCCATGTCTGGGGGAGGGGTGGACTCCTTCAGAGGAAAGGCTTTCTAACTGCTATTCTTCTTATGCTGTTATATTTGGAAAAGAGATTCTGTGAAAACGATACCATTGATTTTCTATATTTATTTTCTCTCCAAAGCTTCCATATCCAATGTGCTCCCTCTTCAGATCAAACATGTCTGTGGGAAGCAATGCTTAGAAAAAGAACCTATAAAATTCTGCCTCCCTGAGAAGCAAGTCTCTGATAAAGAGCCCACTGAGAAGGAGGGTGAACGGGCACTTGGCCAGTGACCTGGCCCTCCCTTGAAGACCACCAAGATGCCAGCCCAAACCAGATGTTGTTTTTTCTGCCGCCTCATCCTCAAAGTGTTTCAAGCAAGAGGCACATGCAGGTGTACTTCCTTTGGATAGATATTGGCTTACCTTTGTCAGATTGGCAAAGTTGTGGCTGAACTTTCAGCTTTACCATTCCCATGAAGAGGGGCAAACCAGTGAACATGTCCATACCACATTGCAGGTTATTCTCCAATCTCCTTAACATCTTGAGGTTAAAATAACTAATTTTAACATTATCTAAAACATAACAGAGAAGGAAACATTGCTATCCCTAAAATCCATGTTAATAATGAAGCATAGGCCACAGGTATAATTATGAAATGTTATGTGATTAACATTTTATTTTCTTTGTTGATATTGAAACTAGAGCCAGTAAAAATCATACACGCTCCCTCTTCTCATCTATTTCTTGTCAGGCTCAGCATAGCTCTCCCATTGCAACCTCCTCATCTCAGACCTTTCCTCACCTCTGATCTATCAATGTACAATCAGAGGATCTTGGGGCTCCACAATTTGAAGGATTCTGATTCTTTCTACTAGATTCACTCTCTGTTCCACTCAAGGCTCACTCGATCAATGGCCACCAAATCTGTCTGACATATATTTTGCAGAGGGTATAAAGCATTGCTATCAGAAAATATAACTTGAAAAATTTGTCTCCTGCTCCACCAAAGTGGCCAGTCTATGGATTTATCCAAGAAAAGGAACACCAAAGTTTGATTGCTGTTTTTGAAGAAGGCAGAACACTGGGGCATTGACACTAAAAGTGCAATTTTATAACTCTGTAGTTCTTACATCAGTGGCCAAGAAGCAGCAGCTTCTTGGCACTTCGTGAGCTCTTCTCCACTCTTTTTACTAATCTATAAGTGCAGTAGATGTGGATCCGACCAGTGCTGTGACAAGACCAAGTATATACCCCAAAACACACACAGGCACTCATCTATTTCAATGTTTAAACTCACACATATGTGTTCCCTTGGCAGGAAAAATGTAACAGCTTCATGCAAACACACCCTCTTGTGTCTCCAGTGAGTCTACTAAGCTGTTTCAAAGTTGGCATACAAACGGTACAGATTTTGACTTTTCAAGGGTTTGCATCCAATCTGTGATCTACAGAGTCCTATGAGTGGTTAATTGGAACCTACTTGGAACAATGACTAAGCTCCAAACGTCCAAAAAAAGGAAGTGATGAGCCACAAATTCACACAACAGATGTCATTTTTAATTTTCTAGGCGTTCTATGAGGAACAGCAAAAAGAGACAACTGATATAACTTTCAAAAGTACATTTTATTAAATGTAATATGTACAAAATATTATCATTCCAATGTGTCAATACCATAAAGCTTAATATTATAAAATCTTTCATTTGTGTACTAAGTTCAAATCCACTGTATAGTTTACATTTTCAGTACATTGCAGTTCAGACCATCCACATTTTGATGGCCTAGTAGTCATCTGAAGCCACTGGATATACCTTTAGGCAGTATAATTCTGACCTGAATATCACTAATACCAGAAAACAGCACACTATCATGTATGCCATATGAGTGAGTCTTCAGGAAATCTAATCTCATTCTAGGATTTTTTTTTTTTTTTTTTTGCCTTTTTGAGACAGAGTCTCGCCATGCAGCTCAGCCTGGCCTTGAGCTCATTTTTGTAGCCCAGGCTGGTCTTGAACTCACACTGATCCTCCTGCCTCAGCCTCCCGAGTGCTGGAATTACAGGCGTGTGCCACCACACCTGGCTTCATTCTAGGATTTAAACCACTTATTAACATGGTTGTTGAATGACTGAAAGAACCTTTCCTCCTCTGCTTTCTAAAAGCATACTTTTTCTCTTTACCAAACCAAACCAAAAGAACCAGGTCCCATCTGTTAAGATAATGTGGAAAATCTGTACAGACCTCTCCACTGTGAGTACCAGCGTATGTCACATGTAAAAAGTAAGTCAGTGATAAGTATGCATGTCAAAGTTATGTGCCTAGTGTGGGGATCTATTCCAAAAACTTCTTAAACATGAAAAATACATAAAGAATTAGTTAGCTTATCATTATCGGGAAGCTCATTGTCTTCTAATTTAGAACCAGAAAATTACTACGCGCATGATCCTTTGAAAAAAGACAGATGATAAAAACAAAAACTCCCTGACGCCCTGTAATCAGGGCCACAGGGTCAGAAAGGACTGGAATACATGGTTCCGCCCCTTGCTAGCTTATTGTGGATGGTCAGGCAGGGACAGCCTGGTATTCCAATGGGAGAGGCACAGATGCTCCAGAGAAGAGCATATAAATTCAACACCAAGCGTGACTAGGTGGCATAAACAACACTAAGCAATACAAACACTGATAATACAACACTTATGGCTAATGTAGTGACTCATTTGTGCTAATGAACTCAGTGAATGGGTAGTCTGGTGCCAAAATAGTGTCAATTACTTACATGGTTCAATTTAAAAATTAAAAAAGCATGGCTCAATTTAAAAATTGATGGATTAGAAGCCAAAGAAATATAACTCAGTGCCCTTTAGTATTTGCAGGTAAATGAAACACAGGAATGGGCAACTGAGTCCACCAAAGCATTATGAGCCCTGAACCCCTCCAAGGAATGCTTTTGTCAATGTGGCCTTCTGCATTGACATTCCTGGTATCATGGAAAAATTTCCTTTCCAGTTGACTCTCATTTGATTTTCCTTAATCTAAATAGAAGTCTCTAGAAAGTCTCACTATATTTTTCTCATTAATGAAAGATGGAAAATTCTTCATTATTATTCTTTTGTTTTCCTATCACTTGCTTCTGATAAGATTATAGAAAAGAGAGGACATGAAAACTCAAAACATCGAACAAGATATTCGAACTCTCAAGTTTAAATTGGTTTAAAAATTGAATATGATTTTCCAAGTCTTAGCCAGAACCTTCAGACAAGCTGTATTCACTGCCCTTTTTCTATGACAACTTGTTATTGGCACTAATTTGCCCAGTCTAGGATCAAACTTGTGAGCCTCCTGCTTCAGCCCCACAGAGTGCTGCCATTACAGATGTGCACCACCGCACACAATTCGGATGTGCTTTTAGACAAAACATCAATCTGATTATAAGGTTGGAAAGTTAAAGATACTGCATGTTACACCACCATGCAGAATCTGAAGAGAAGACGCTCTGGAAAGATGGCAGAGAGAAGCTCTGAAACCAGTGTCTGTACACCAGTCATGATGCAAATCAGAATATTCAAGAAGCATGAAGGGAAATGCTATAGATTTATAAGGAGATACAAATTAAGGTGCAGTTGAGATAGAAGTTATAGTGCAATGGGATCAATTTATACCTGGACAGTATTGGTAAGATTTGAATAATTGATCAAGATTGAAAACTGTGTCTCAAATAAGGTCAACATTAAAAAGCAGGTGTGCTTTACAGCCTAAGAGAAGAAATGCTCAGGAATTAATGATATGTTGCCTTAATCTAAGAAACCATATTTCGTACACGCACTAATAGAAACAGACAACATCCTGATTGCAGAGCTACATGGATAAGACTGTTCTCTACAGACATGCTTGTGTTCTTGGATGGCAGAATTTGGAGAGGAAGTTGCTTATAGACATCTGCTACCAAGCTCACTCACTCACTTATTGATGGAGACTCTTAGAAGTCTTGAAACTGGTAGGTTTCCCTACATCTCTGACCCAAGCTGTCGCAGTTTCTTCTTCCTATGAAATAGACACGTACAGTAATACTTGCATTCATGTTCAACAACTTATCAAATCTCTTCTTTCTGCGCACTGTACAAGGCACTGGGGTAAGGGGTAAAACAAGAAGTTACTGCTTCTCTCCTGCTTTTCACAATCAATGGGGTGGTAAGCATATTTAACTAACAAAATATAAAGATGCAAGTGTGTAAAAAAGTGCCCACAGTACCTGGAGGACCACCCACTCGGCACCCCCCTTCTGTCCCTTTCTTGGACAGGATCTTTCTTTCCCCCAGTAAATCTATTCTGCTCATAACCTCAAAAAAAAAAGTTTCCACAGTAAAGAGTTTGACTCTGCAAGAGTTTAAAAGTATGCATTTTCATCAGGATGTCAGGAAGGATTTTGCCAAGGAAGCTTCAGATCCACTGGGTGGTCTAAAAGATGCATTCAGTTTGCTAGGAGACTAGCAAAGGTACAAATATTCAGGAAAGAGTGTGTACAAAGGTACAGTGGTGGGAAGAAGCATTCCAAACAAATAAGAAATGGAAGCAAATCTAGCAAAAAAAAAAAAAAAAAAAAAAAAGAGGGAGTTATGGATTCTAGAAATCCAGGTGAAACAGCGGTTACCTAAATTACTGTAGGTCTTGTTTACCTACTTTATGGGCAAATGCTAATTTCATCCAAAAATACCCACACAAATATACTCAGCAATAACATTTCTAGCCAGCTACCTAGCTATCCCTTAGACTACTCAAAATTGCATGTACAATTAAACATCACTGAATATAAGCCAACAGGGGAAAAAGAGATCAAAATGACTCCTATGTTATCAGATCAAAAAATTAAGGAATAAGATACTGACAGGAAAGCCTCAGGTGTGTTGGGAGGTGCATGTTATGTTGGGAGTTGGAGGAGTTTCTTTAGAATGTAGAAAATCAAGAATTTATATTTTATGTGTTAAGTCTCAAATTTCTTTAATGAATAGATTGAGAAAGTAAATTAGTTTAAACTAGTTTTATTTTCAGGAGGAAAATAAAAGAGTTGAGCTTTTAAGAGCTATTCTAGTACTCTGAATATCAAGATAATGTTTAAATAGACGAGACTGAGAGGCCCACTCAGGCGGATGTTCAGAGAGACAGAGAAGGAAGCTTGTGTTGAAGCTAGTGAAATCCCAATATTTAGAATTTTGCAAGAAGGATGCACAAGTATAAGATGCCAAGAAGGAGTGAGCTATACATGGATAAAAGCCAAAAGATCTTTGAATCTCAGCAGACAAGAATCAAAATTGTCCAAGGAGAAAGTGATCCCCACCCCAGTGTTTATAGCACACACATCTTATAGACAAAGGTCCACAGGGACAGCAAACAGGGAGGCCCCTGAAGCTCTTGACAAGCTGGTTTCAACTGCTTGTGAGGGCAGAAATTCTCAGGTAAATGGTAAAGCATACTCGTGGAAGCCAATGGTATAGCATGGGTGAGTCAACCTCTCAGGGCACCTTTGTCTGCTGTAAGGGTTTGGGCTCTAGAAAAGTTTGGTTTTGCTTGCATGTTTTTATGCTTTCTTTCCCAGTGAGATAGATGTACTTGTCCTAATCAGAAGTCTGCTCAGAAATGGCTATCAACTGATTTTCTGAAAAGCCTATTTGTAACTTTGACCAGTTTTTCTCTAGTGTAAATATTGTCAGAAGGTTTGATTTAAAGATACCCCTATCATGTCACCGTATATGAGGTTGGACTACTTATGAACTTTAGTTATGAACTTAAATAATAAGCCTTTGAAAGCTAGTACTACCTAGTCCCCATATAACTTTGTTCTTAGTGTTGCATCTTACTTATGCCTTCTAGGTGAGAATGAAAAACTTACAGTCAAAGACATAGGCACCAAAAACCAGTGGGAAATACCCCTTCCAAAGGAGAGAAAGACATTTAAAAGACAGAAAGATACAAGTCTCATTGAAGTGATGAAGAACAGTCCTTTGCTATAAGGACTATAAAAAGGAAACAGGTAAAAATGTAGGCATTGATGAGATTCTCATTTGCATTTTCACCTCGTAAAGAAAAAGTCAAGGTCACCAAGTCAGAGAGGCATGGGCTCAGAAATTTAAGTTTTGTGGAAATAACTGAAGTATTTACAGCAAAGAGTGTGCACGCTGGATTTCTATACTTATAAATGCAGTAGATTCTAGAAGAAAATGAAGCTGCTTGAAGTCAGAGACCAGTATCCCACTGCTTTTCTCGGCATTTTCTAGACCTGGAATTGCATGCATGATGATTGTGAAGAAGTTTTTATTCATTGGCAAACCTTGAAATCTCAGATCAATACACCTGCTTGTTGTGAAACTGATTTACTGCTCCTGAAGCAACATTGTTAATTTCAAACAATATAATTTCCATTGTAGAAGTAAACATTCCTGTGCACTATAATTATCTATACAGAACTTAGGCAAATAGCTTTTTTTTTTTCTTTTATTGTCTTTTTGAGACAGGGTCTCACTATGCAGTTCAGGCTGGCTTTGAGCTCACTTTTGTAGCCCAGGCTGGTCTCGAACTTGCACTGATCCTCCTGCCTCAGCCTCCCAAGTGCTGGGATTACAGGTGTGCACCACCATGCCCAGCTCAAATAGCTTTCCCATCATCACAAATTCATGTTTGGTTGTAATCAGCATCCCACATATTTTGTATTCTAGCTTAATAGTGTAGAACCATCCCTCATCCTTTTTTCTACCCCCAAGAGCAGGTTTCTAAAGCCATAGCCCTCCACATTTGGTAAAAGATCTCACTTATACCCCAAATCTACCTTCCCCATACCAAAGTTTGCCCCATGCAATGCTGAGGTCTTTCCTGTACACACTCTGTCAGTAGGATGCTCACTTCTCTAATAAGAAACAGGTTGGGACACTGTCCCAAGCAGTCTCATGGGTTCTAAACCTCTGCCACAGGATTCCAAAGACAGCTTCCCACACTGCAGCTATGTAAGTCTAGGTCTACAGCATGGCTCCTTTCTTATTTTTCCTATTTTCTACAGATTTTTGATCTTCAAAGGATACTCATTCCTTCATTCAACAGACATTAATGAAGTGGGTTTGGTGTGCCAGGAACTGAGGTATACAAGAATAAGAGTGGCTTTTTCGTGTGTGGCATGCAAACTTCATAGCCTAAGCTTCCCGTGAGTGTGGAAAGCATGCGCAGCTGCTGCCTGCTCAGCAACTACTGTATGCCACACACCCTGTAGAAAGCACTGTATGTGTATTTTTTAAAAAAGAGCTTTATCTACGTATTTGATACAGGGTCTTACTACACAGCTTGGACTCGTGGTGATCCTCCTGTCTCAGCTTTCCCAGTACTGGTATTACAGGCAAGTGCCACCATACCAGCTTTTGGTGGCTGGCAAGGGAAAGCCAGATTTCAGGGGGTGGCCCAGCATGTATGTGGTACCAGGGATCAAACCTGGGTCCTTGGGCTTGCCAAGCAGGTGCTTAGACTGATGAGCTATCTCCCCAGCTCTGTATGTATATTTTTAGTCTTCAGGTATTATTTCCTCTTAAACTTCAGGAGAGTTAAGCTCTTATAGCTGGGGCTCTATCCTTTGTAAGGAATTCACCCCTGGGCAAGGCTCTAATTGTTATAAACCAAGGCAGCCTTGGAACATTGAAATACTTTATGTTCTCCTATAGTAACATCTGAGAGAAGCATTTTCCAAAAAGGTAAATAGAAACAGTTAACACAAAGCACTAAGTGCCAGGAGCCCTCTGGTGTGTTATGCCAATGATCTGTCTCAATTTGCATGGCATTAGAAAAGATAACTTATTTTAGGATCCCATTTCACAAATAAGGATATTGAGGCTTAGGGATGAAGGCAATGTATGTGAAGTTCCAGGAGCAGTAAGCTTAGAATCCACGTGGACCGACCCATGCTCTCACCCACCATGCTGCTATCTATACTGGATCCTAGGCTGACTCTTCTAGAGTGGCTTTGTACCTGAGGAGAAAGAGGTTATATGAAGAACAACTGAGTCAAAGCCTGAAACCAAGAAGGAGAGAAATCAAATTCTGACTACTTCATGTGCACTGATAAGTTAAATGAATACATGAAGTTAAGACCACTTTTGTGTGAAGCTAAAACCAGTATGTTTGAAGCCAAGCCATCTATGTGTGAAACTATGCCTGAGCTAGAACCACTTCTGGACTAAGATATGCAAGCAAATAAATTATTTCCCTTATTATTTGTTTGGCTTCTTCAAAGTGGAGCATACTGTTGTTTGTAACAGACACAATTATTTTAGATTTAAATTTTACAAATTCTGTGTCATATAAACTGAGTGTTTAGCATAGATAGTATAAGGTTGGTAAAACTGATGTTATCTTAACGTTTTCCAATTTATCCTGAAATTGAAAGACTACTAGAAAAAAATACAAATATTATAAGCAATATAATTAATCAGCTTCTACAAGTAGTGAGCAAATAACTCATTCTCCATATGTTAAGAGCAGTCCCATATTTTGGTGAGGGATATCCAACAACCTGAAGCGAGACAGTACAATTCCTTCACACTAATTAATCTGACCAAAATCAGGATTGCTTATTAGAATCTGGTGCTTCAAAAAGGAGAACTTTGAAAAAAAAAAAATAGTGCAGTAGTAATGCACTTGTAGAAATCCAAAAGCCTGGATATCATTACTGTTACAAATGGACTCTGGGTTTGAGGCAATATGAGAGCTCTGCCTGGGAACCAGAGCTGTACCTATAGCAGGAGAAAATGAAAACAAAATAATAACAAAGCTATCCCATGAGACATAACTGTCTTTATGGAAAGCCAAGATCCAGTTTTTCCAACCATCTTGCTCTGAATTTTTGGCTAGCAATGATGTCACAGACGCTCCATGACTCCTCCCCCTACATCCTGCCATCTACACTCCCCAGGGTTTCCCCCAGCTGCCTTCTCCCACAGAATCACAAAATAATGCAGGAGAGAGCCCAATAGGCTGCTAGAAAAGTAACCTCAGTCCCTGGTCACATGTGATCCTGGGCTTTATTGTCCTGTGAACCCTGAATGGTGAATTGATGTTCTGATGGTTGGGGGGAGAAGAATTATGCATGTGGGAATGATAGTAATTATGCTAATTGTAGGGTCCTCTTTGTTGTGAGATCTCTAGAACAAGAAGCAGCTTGTGTCAGATTTACAGTAGAGGTCCTAAAAATAGGATCCCTAGGTGTGCCCTAAGGAATAGTGACAGAGGTATCTGGGAGGTTAATCTGAGAACAAAAAAAAAAAAAAAAAGTGCTGGAACCAGACATTAACAAGCACCACAGAAGGTCCAAGTTGTGAACCTCATGACTATGAGAAGGGAGGGAGCAAACAAACAGAGGGAGAAAAGGCAAGAAAGTACAAAGCTCTGCAAAGAAGCAGCCACTCTGGACATTAATGTACTGGGGGGATGGGGAGAGGTGAAGCCAGAAATTAACCTTAACAGCAATGAAAAAGAAGGCCGGACGCTTGCTAATCAGAAATGAGGTCAGTCCCAGTCAATAAGGGACATAGTGGACCAGTACATTTTGGTAAAGGTAGGCATGTCTCCAGGTAGGAGAAAGAAGATTAAAATCTTTGCCTCCACAAAACCCCCTGGGGCCCAGAGGGTTGAAGGCTGTGATCTTTGCTCTCCACTTGCACCCATCTTGTGACCCCCCCACAAAGTACCTAGAAAGGTGCTGTTAAACTAGGAAGCCTGGCATCAGAAGTGTTTCCCTATTTTCAATTAGACCATGAGAAGAAAACTTTCCCATTATATTTTCCCTTCATGTATATCTTCTCTTGTTGAATAAAGTTGACATAAAACAAAAAGGAAAGGACCCTCTGGCTACTCAAATTATTCTGTGGTTTAAAGGACATCTGTTCTTGACCCAGAAAATAAAAATCACTTTTTGGAAGGGGATTCCCTAAAAAAAAAAAACATAATCCTGTACATATATCTCCAAAAAGGGTTTCATTTCTTCCTAAAAGAAAAAACAAAATTTTGCTTTTCATGAACTCAGTTGCTACTTTCAGTTTAATCTCTGGTTTATTGACTCCTTTCAAAGTCATAGATTTGTCAAGTCATGGCCCTTTTTTTTTTTTTAAGTTTCTTTAACTTTATTTATGTTACAACTGGCTCAGCCTGCCCTGGGGGTGGAGCTGGCACAGCATGTGGTGCCAGGGATCAAACTGAAGTCCCTGAGGTTGTATAAGCTTGCCTAAGCAGATGCAGATGCTTTAGACTGCTGATCTATCTCACTGGCCCCAAGTCACACCTGTTTAGAATGTACCTATGCACTCCATCTCTTTCTTACAGTGTCTTTCCTCTTAACCTTGACAACTATGACTCCCAGCTTCAACTTTTTACTGCAACTGCTTTGGGACACCTCTTATTCCCTTATTAAATGCCATCAAGGTCTTTTCCTATATCTAAATGCTCAAGCATTTCATATCCACTTATTTATCCCACATCTTCCTAGATTTACATTCGTGACCATCCTCAGCAATCAGAAATGTTATCTTTTGTCTTAGTCCTCAGAACTGCCTTCCTTTGGTAAAGCATCCCCACAACTATCAGTCAAGGATGTGGTTCTCTATGTACTCTTTACCCCAAGGTGGGGGAAGAGGTTTTCACCTGGTATCCATATCAGAATACTATAGGGACTTATCACAGTGCAGACTGGGTCTCATTCTCATTCTCAAGTTTTGTTCCACAGATCTTGGTAGGTCTAGTCAAAAATTTCAAATCAGACATTGTCAAGTAGGCCTGTGGCTGTATAGCAGCAACTCTCCAAAAACCACTGTTCAATACAAAATGAATAAGGCTGCATTTTGAAAAAGACATCTCTAAGTGGTTTCCACCCTGTACAAACACCATTGAATGGACTTTCACAAATCTAGGTGGTATTATTGCAGTGAGGATGACAGGCAGCTGGGCCTAAGGTGGAGTCAGGATAAATCAGTGAAGGAAAAGTTAAGATGAAGGCCCCAACAAAAGATCAAGCTATAGGATGAAAACATGATGGCCAAGGCCAGGATCCAACAGTCCAGTTGGCAGACATCCTGTGTTAAATTGATGGGATCCTCCTGCCCAGGAACGTGATAAAAATGAAGTGTTAGATAACCAGTACTACAAGCACCCATTCATATCCCTCTGAAGAATATCTTTGTTCAGCTTCTGCTTACAGTTTTAGAAAGGTTACACTTAATGGTCCTTACAAATATATGCTAGCTATGTGTCTGGCATTTTTAAATGCCACATTATGGTCTAACTTTCTTTTTCATAACTGCAGTCACCTCAGCTGGACCAAGAGTAGGCTGAGATGTGGTCATTTTCATGTATAAAGATCCCAAGACAGAGTCCCTGTGACAATCCACTTTTGGATTCCCTCCTGTTTTCAGGTGCTTTTCTCTAATAAACTTCTTCCTACTTATCTACCACATCTTCGAATCCATTCTTTGACACGATGAGACATAAATTGAGCTTATGCATGTTTCCTATAAGAGCATCACCTACTAAGTATGAGTGTATGTAAAGTATGCATATACACAGATTATAGCCTATTGCTCATAAAGATATTGTGAACAAATCAGTATGAGATTAAAACACACACAAAATGAAATAATACAATCAAGAGATACAGTAAGCAGATGGAGAAGGCTGATGCTGGTATTTACAAGGAACAGTGTTTTACAGTGAATACACTCTAATGCACTCATACACTTAAAGTAATGATAAAACTATAGTAAGGTGAATATAGAAACTAGTTGATTACTATCTCTATCAAGTATTGTACACTGTACACAATAGCATAAGCTACTACTGGCAGCACAGTAAGTTTGTTTACACCAGGGTCACCACAAACAGACGAGTGACATATTCTGCTATAGCCTGATGGTTATGACATAACTATGTAAAAGAAAGCTTTCAGATCTATATAATTTTTTTTCTAGATAGCGTTTCACTATGTAGTTCAATTCAGGCTGGTCTTGAACTCATTTTACATCCCAGATTGGCTTTGAATTCCCAGTGATTCTCCTACTTCAGCCTACCACACACTGAGGTTACAGATATGCACCACCATATCTAGATAGCTCTATTCAATCTTATGGAATCACTGTTACATATGCAATCTGTGGTTAAATGAAGCAATGTGGTTAAATAAAGTTCATTCACATGATTTTATGCATAATGGTAGTTATTAGCTCAGGCTATTCAACAAAATACAGATGTTCCACCCCAGAACAGTAAATGAGAATTTCTAGGATGGGATCTAGGCTATAACTGTGATACCTATACAAAGTCAGCATTGAATCTTCAAATTTGCCTCCTTCCCTAGTTGTGCTCTTAATATCAACATCTGTGGGGTCCACTGGCCAAGCTGAGTTTCTGGAATCATTGTCCTTCGGGCTCCGTATTCCTTCCTTCCAGTAGCTGTGGAGACAGAAACAAATTTTGCTTTGAAGGATATTGGGGTCTAAGAATAAGCCTCCTTTCTCAGTGACAAACTAAATATGGGCTATGGAAGAAAGAAACAATTCAACTAATTGCAATATTTGCTGCCCTTCCCAAATATTGATACTACCACAGCCAAAATATACCCAATAATTTTGCACAGGTATTACACCTAGACCCATGTCCAGCACATGGAAAACAGTCTACTCATTTGCTCAGGGATCAGAAGACACAACCTCCCTTGATACCTTGTGCAAAAAATAATTAGACCACTCAGAAATATTGGTTTTCTGTTTTATGTTTCGTGTCCTTGGAGGCTGCACTTCCCTACTTTTCTTTAAAAGCCCCTGATGATCCAAACATGAGTACTCACACATTTGCTGCTTGCAATTTGGTATCTATTTGTTTTCCCTCCACACACACTTGCATAAAAATAGCTTTTTCTTTTCTTTTTCCTTTTTTTTCCTTCTTTGTATTCAAAGCAGCAATTTGTTTTAGGAATACTAGATGGATCAATACTAAAACATTTACCCATAAAGTTCATTATGGATTAACAAATTAAATATCCAGGCAGTGAAAAAGACACTTGATGAATTTCAGCAGGCACAACAATTACTGGAATAAACAGAAATGTGTAGGATGCCTTGGGCATAGTAATGACTACTATTAAAGTCTAAAATCAAGCATATTAAAATGTGAAGTACTAATCAATCTCATTAAAAGCAAAAGAAAGCACATACCACTTGTTTTGTAGTATCACACATAACATCGTTTTGGAGCTTCTGACTACTATAACAGTAGAACTAAGAAAACATAATGAGTAATATAAATTTACAAACAGAACAAATTCTAATTTATAGATTATATAACCACATGTCTGAAGCACCTGAAAAAATGTATCCGTAATTTTAAAAATCTATTAGAAATAAACAGCAAATTTGACTTTTAAAGCAGTTTAATAAACACACAAAAATGCAAAAAGCGCTATTATTATGAGTCATTCAGCACTGAAAAGAATTTTGAAATTCCATGTATAATCAGTTATATTAGAAACTAAATTTACAAGGAATCAACAAAGAACAAAGACTCCAATATCATAAAAAGTCAATTTTTCAATATGCATTAACTTGCTATAAAAGTCATAAAGTGCTCCTCAATGGTAGTAGTATGATTTTAAATTTTATAATGAAAAAATCATGAAATATTGCTAAGATAATGTTGAAAAATGAGGAGGGGATAGATTATCTGAACTGGTAAAATCAAAATAGTATGATAGTCATGTAAGAATGGTCAAAGAAATTGTAGAAGAGTCCAGAAATGTATTCAAACGTATGTAGGAACTTAATATGTGTTGAAGGTGCTATTCAAATCCAGTCATGAATGAAAAGTTTATTTTATAAACTAAAGCAGAATAATTGACTATTCATCTAAAATAAAGCAACATTAGTCCTTTATATGAGACTCATATGAAAATAAACTTTAGATAGAGTAAAAATCTTACATGAGAATGAGGGAATAAATTTTATTTGAAGAAAATGTAGGAGAATATTTATATATGCATTAGGTGGGAAAGAATTTTATTACAAAAATTTTAAATATCTAATAGACAAAAAGCACCACAAATGAAGTCTTGTGATAGATTGGAAAAAATATCTGAAAGTCTGAGGGTAGAGTTATACTGAACCGAGAAAGACCAATTAATTTTTTTTACATTAAACAACAAAGAGAAGAAATCAGGCACAATGCTGCCAAGAGGGAATTTATCTAACAGAAAAGGCAAGGAATCAATAGGTGTCTGGAAAGATCCCCAGCTTCACCAGTGAAGAGAAAAAGATAAATCAAGGTAAACAAGATGCTTTACTTCACCCTTGCCTTATAAAAACTGTAAAGATTGGTAAAGAGCATGACGGTCACTGTTCTGAACATTTTGTATGTAAGAATTTGTTTAATTCTATCAACAACCTATGAGGCAGGTGTTATTATTGTCCCACTTTGCATAATATATCAGTTTTTATCCTTATCAAATGTAAAGTTTTTTGGTATTTACCATTGTATTATATGTTACTTTATTAAAACTTGCTGTACAGGATCCAGCACTAATGCATAAAGCCATAGTTTGATAAATACTGACCTATACTGATATTCATTGAATATTAAATTATAATCACACATTTATAAATGAAGTATATACTTATACCTTCTTCATTTATGGGAGAAGAAAGCAGAAAGCAAAGAAAAGAATGAGATAAGAGAATATATATATCCATGTATATTTCCTAAAGATGCATACCTGTGTTTGTGGGTGTGGGTGTAGAAAAAGATCTGGGCAGCACCACATCCACCAACAGAAATTAGTTGGCCCTCTCAAACACTGAGTGTAGTAGCAGATATCTTTCTAGTTTTCCATTACATATCTCCTTTTTATTTTTCAGCTTATTAAACTATATTCTTTTTTGAAGTTTTTGAGAACAATTCAGCAGACTTGAGCAAAAGAATCTTGCAATCTGTAAACATGGTGCTCTGGGATAAAACCTAAGCTTTGCAAACTTTATTGCATTTGATGCTTGAATGGCCCTCATTCTACACTCAATGCCTATTAAAAAAATAAATCTTTCAATTCTATCTATAAAACCTATTGGGAGAAGGATAAACCTGATTATTGTGTCTTCTTATCCAGGGAGAAGAGTAAATGATCATTCTCACCCAAAGTAATAAAACAATCGAATGAAAAAGCATGAGATCTCCGTGGAAAAATATCTAAGAAGAATCACAAAAGATGTCTACAGGACAGAGGTATAATTCCATCTGGAATTCTATTATTTATTCAGCCAACATGTACTTGGTTTGATTTATGCACCTGTTTAGCATACCAATTGTTGACTATGTTTTGCAACTTACTGCTACAGGTCTCCCTTATAAACTAGAAAGTTTGGTATCTCCTCCAAAAGAATTGCTCAGCATTCCTGGGGACTTCATTCAAACAGCACATATGGCTGTTTCCTTCTTCCAAATGCTAAGAACACAAGTTGTAACTCGGGTTTGCAGCCAGAGGATCTGGTTGTTATCAGCTCTGCTTGCCAGCTCCATCTAATGGCCCATGTAAGGACTGCACCACCGTGCCTGCTGTGGAGTTAGATGCAGATATGGGAAACCTTGCCCGAGGAAGTCAGAAAATAATGGATGAGTTGCTGAAAAGCCAGTGTGTGATTTGCAACCTCTTTTTTCTGTTTCAACAATAGTAGAAGTCGGAAAACGGTATCTATCAGTCTGAATCCTCCTCACTATCTAAGCCAAACATAAAGAATGATGTGGAACAGCTTTGTGTAGTGTTAGGCACAAAACTTGAGTATGCTTGTTACCACAGTATATCCCAGCCTATTCCGACTGATACATGCCATAGGTACCCTGTATTAATTACAATCTCCTAGTATGCAATACTGCTAAAACTGTTAGATAACAACTGAAAGAATATTTGTACCCTTTTGTGGTGGTATCTTGGCTCTCTGCAAACCCAGCAGATCATAAGCAGTATACATATTATTAGGAGATAATAGTTTTACCTCCCCTCAATTTTTTTTTTGGTGGTACCAGGGATTGAACTCAGGACCCTGCACTTGCCAGACAAGCACTTATTCTACTGAGCTATCTCCCCAGCCACCCTCCCCTCAAATTCTTAACCACTTCTCTCTGAAACACAATCTTTTCCCTGGGGGCTGAGTACAGAGTAGTTTCAAGCCAGCCATAGGCAACATAAGAATTCTCTCTGTAAGTCCCAACCCACCCATATTGAACCCAGGTCACCAGGGCAACAACTTTCCTAGTGAGCTTCTCTTCAAAATCTTTGAATTTCTTATCTGACCCAGTATCTCGATCACGTTTGTTTGTTTGTTTGCTTGTTTGTTTGTTTTTGGTCAATACCACTTTATTACTTTTAATTTCAAATATTGGGATGAAGGGTTTAGGTTGTGATCTTTTGCCCTTATAAAGTTCCAAGTTTCATGAAACACTTCCAAGGAGTTCATAGTGACAAGCCTCAGAGAGATCCTTGAGAACTGCTTGTGCGCATTTCTTCCCAGCTCTGCTTTCTGAGACTCATGTTAGCTTGCCTTCCACCGCAGCTGGAGTATTCACATGCTAGGAACTGGTAGGTGCTGTGAATCGATTGTCTCCCTGCTCCCTTGGAGATTCAGCTATTGAGCAAACAGGAACACACCACAGATCGTACTCATCCTTCTCATCTGTAGGTGCCAACTTACATTATAATTTCATAACCAAGAGAACTTTATAGAATGATTCTTCCTGTGATAGGAAAAACTAGCACAGCTTACCTTGTTGTGGTCCCTATGATGTAGTGGTCCCTGGCTTCCTGCTTTAAGTTGCATCTCATTTGACTTTCTATTCTGAAGAAACTGTATCAATACCTCCTATGTGTCATATACAAATAGTACAGTGATGAACTAAGCAGCAATTTTCCCACCCCACTAGAGATTTATTTAAGAAGTCTTTAAGATAATGAGCACATACTGATAACATAAAATTACTTTTAGTATCATGCCTGTTATCTGTTTTATTTATCTAAGTTTCTTCACAGTGAGTGAATAATGACCCAACCCAATGTGGCCAATGGGGATTTTTTTTTAAGAGACATGGATTCTGAAAATCTTACATGCCATCAATCTTTTGGAGTGTTTGGGATGCAAAAGCATCAACAGCTGAGAAAAGCACTAGCACATCAAGACATCGAGAAAATAGAGTGAATTCATTTGATGGCAAATCCTAGCAATGGGGAGGAATGAAGCAGGAGAGGGATAACATGGTAATACTGCTTCTTTAAACCCCATAGCCCTCAGTATCTGAAACCAAACCACTGCATGCAGTCTTCATGCCCCAATCAATTCCTTTTGGCCTAGACTCGTATTGGTTTCTATCAGGTACAACTAATGGAGTACTGACTAATTCTATTGTTCCTAAGGATGAACTTGAGAGCCAGCATTTTGTCCCTAGTAAGCTACAAAAAGTGGCAGCCTAGGTATAAGAACTGATGGCAAGTGTGACAGAATCCAGGAAACTAAATCGTAAGAGTCTAAAGGGGCAGAGGAGCCCTTTGCAGGGCCAAGCCTATAAGAAGTTCTGGTTTCTGAGCATTCCCTCCCTTGGGTTGGCATTTAATAGTGCAGAGGCATGCATTGTGCGTGTGTGTGTGCGTGTGTGTGTGTGTGCGCGCAAAGAGCATGTGAAATAAACCTCTAGAAAAAACAAAACACAACCTAGGGTACATAAAAACAGGAGGCTATTAAGATTGTAGAAAGACAGGAGTTCAAATAATAAAGGTCTTTGCAAGCTTATTTTTTACCCTGCTCTTGGCAATCCTTCCTAGGGCCAATCAGGGTAAGCTACCTTCTCTTGTAGGTTTACGATTGTCAGCAAAGCTCACTGTGCAAGTAGGTACCTGAACTACTTACTGACATCCTTTTGGTGTAAGAAATTACTTTGTTTCACTCATTTACAGCTTTTTAGGAATTTGGAGAATATCAGTGGAATTAAGAAATGGTGAGCTTGTAATCTACCTGAGGAGAGCTTTAGCAATAACAAGAATTTGAGAATACTGGGGGTATCAGTGATGTTGAAGGATGAGATAAATAAAAGAAATATCAGTAGATGATCAGTATCAGATGATGAATACTGTCAAATTTCCATTCTACTCATTTTGAGAAAGGCTTGAGTTCCTCTAATTAGTGCAATGGAAGAAAGCCCCTGTAAGGAATCACTTGAAGCCATCACTACTCTATTTTGGAGTACCCAGTCTGAGATGATGGTCTCCATAGATCCAAAAACAGTCAGACCTTCAGCTAGCCAGGAAGGAGGCTTGTTTAGGTGTACCAAGTGTGTATTTCCGTTTATCTGTTGAAATATGGGCAAAATTTGGACAATCTCCTAATTTAGGGTGGTCTTTTGACATCAGAACTACTGTCAGAGAGTAAAACTACAAGTTACATCCTACAAAAAAATGCATTATGAATATATCTCAGGTCCTTTGAGATCAATGGATATAATCTCACTTCTAAGAACAAACTTGGAACCTGTGATAGAAGTGCTTGTGTTTCTACGGTGGCTGTAATGAGGCAGTGGAGAAGGCTATGTCGATGAAAATCTTCCTTTTGGAAGACAAGCTTTCAAATATGTCAAATTATATGGATTATTTACTCAAAGAAAGCCCCAAGTATCAGTTCATCTATCATTCCATAAAACTATGGAAGAAAAAGTCAATATAATTCAGATTGATCATTTCTCTATCTCTTCTTGACTGAAGTACTTAATGGACTCTCAGACACAGTACAGACTCCTGGGGACACATAGATTTAACAATAGCAATAAAATACACTAAAAAGCAGTATTTGGCTTTCAAATTCCCCTGAAATAGATATCCTAACACTGTGGGGAAGTAAATGGAAGAAAAAGCCTTGCATGTCTGAGATCGCAGAACTGGTGAGACATAGGCATAAACACCAGTTACCTGAACTCAGTAACTGCAGGAAGGGCTCACCGGGAATACAAGAAGTTAACATGAGGTTCTGTCTGTGACTGATTGTTTGGCACTGTAGGAACTAGCCTCATCACAGCTGAATTGATCTTGTAGAGGTCTTTGTGCTCTCTCTCTCTCTCTCTCTCTCTCTCTCTCTCTCTCTCTCTCTCTTAATTGACAATACATCTGCTAGGCAGAAAACATTTGCACTCTGAGTAGTACTGAAACACAGGCTCTCTTCATCTTCTCATCTGTATTTCCAAAAACAGAGCTATTTCTCTATCTTGTTTGGTTAAATTGATTTTAAACAGACTACAATTTAGAGAAAGAAAAGAAAAGCAAGTATTTCTCAGTTTCAAACCATTTATCTTCATTAAAAGGCAATCTTGATAGCTAAACAAGCTTGTCTCACTTAAACTTGAATAGAGGAAAGGCTTTCATCCTAAGAAATATACAATCCATATTTTAATAATCCTTTTTAAAATGTGATTTGCAGGATGCCATAGAAACATAAAAAAAGATCTACAAACGGACATATTTTTGCATTAACACAAAACAAAACCCAAGTGACCAAGAAATAAAACACTCATGACATTACAACCACTTCTTTCCATTCCACTGTTCTCAAAGATCATGTGCTACTTCTCTCATGTTCTTTTCTTTTTGTACTTCTGTCTTAGTTACTCTTTATTCGTTGCTGGGACAAATGCCCAACACTCAAAATAAAGGAAGGAGAGGTTTATTTAGCTCACAGTTACTGCAGGTTTCAGTCCATATTCAGCCGGCCCAAGACTGAGTGGAACAGGGCAGAGAGCATCCAGTTCATGGCGGCAGAACAGCAACAATGACAACAGAGGCAACCGACCGACCAGGGCAGCAGACAGCAACAGCCTCTGCTTGAGTCTGTCTCTCTGTCACTCTTTATATTCCAATCAGGTTCTCTGCCTTAGGATATCCCCCCTAGACCACACCCATAATCCCAGTCGTACTCAGACCGATAATCCCATCGGTATTAAAACACATAATCCCAGGGATCATGAATCAAGTCTCAAACTCTAGATCAGTACTAAATCACATAATCCCAGTGACTCATGAATCAAGTCTCAATCTATAGAAGTCCCCGCCCTCATGATGCATGAGACTTTGAGGGGACAACTAGACATAAATGATAGCAACCTCACTCCAGGCAGTCTGTACCTCCACTACCCTTCCAGAACTCTGTCTTCCCAACTAAAAAATTCCTTCTCATTCCCAATCCAGCGGCATCTCTCTATCCTCACTCAGGAGTAAATTCTATTGTTTGATACTGTGTTCTCTTCTGTGGGCTCAAATCCTCCCAGATTTTACTCTTTGAAGCATGATGTGACTGTTGATCATAGCTGATAACTTTGCTGCAGCATTCCTATGAAATATGTTATGAAATTGCTCCTTTATAAAAGTATGACAGCCTTGGAGAATCTTGTAGTGTTGTCAAGCTGAAGTGTGGCCATCCGGGTGCCCAAGGAGATTCTCTTCACAGTTATATTCAAGAGGACAAGAACCAACACCAGTGTATCTCAGCAGCTGATCTTCTCCTCCGTTTTCCATCTCATTTGTTGTTCCTTTTCCATAATAAAGGAAAAAACTTTACCTCAGAACTTTAGCCAAAACATAGGAATTTTTGATACATATGTGTGTCTTTTATGTACATACAGTAGTAGGTAAGCTTTTCTGAAGTTTTCATTAAGGAATCAGCTGTAGTTAAGGAAATGATGGCTGCCAGAGGTTGCTTCAAGCCAGGGAATTTCCTCCTTCTCTGCCTGTGCTTGCCTTCTGCATCCGATGGTCTCTTTTCTCTGCACCTGCATGCTGTGACTAGGAAGACCTTAGCCATGCAGATTGCTTCAGCCCTACATGAATATTACCCACCCTGTCTTTATCTCTTGCCTCTTTAAGATCTCAAACTATTGATCTACTATAATGAGTCTCCACTAAGCAGAAAAAAATGTTAAAAGACTATAAATGTCGTTGTTCCTCTAAGATGCACATTTCTTTCCTTCTCCTGATGCAAATGAATCATGTTCACAATTGATGCAGAAATAGGAGAATTAGAGTTATTTTTCCCATTTGCCTCCATAGTATCAGAAGTCAATTTCCTCTACACAGATACTTGTTCCAAATCTTCTCTTTTTTATATATCTTGGTTAATAATACTACCCCTCCCCCACCTCCTCCTCACATACACAAGGATATGTGTATGTGAAAAAAAAAAAAAAATTCCTCTACACTGATTCTGTTTTTTCAAACTACTTCTCTTTCATTTCCTCCTTGTTACTATACTGACAACAGTCTCATCTCCTTTAACATATTTTTTTTATTCTATGGCTAAAATAATACTCTCAAAATACATATTTAAATGTATACCTTTACTTCTCCAAAACCTTTAACAGACTGTGCAATGCAAATGTACAGTGTAGACACTGAGGGATGATTACTCAAAGTAGAAGAGAAATAGACATGGGCAGAAGTTACCTGGGGGAGAAACCCGATTTTGTAGGATAAAAACATTGGAACAATGTTATTCACTAAACCAATGAAAAGCAGCACTCGTGAGAATGGAATTAATGGGCTTCCTTTCCATTCTTCTGAAATTACTCTATCTAAACCAGAAAATAGCATTTTCATATTTTCCATAGGAGATAACTAGCATTATAACAATTATTTCTGAGAGTCTAAGTATTCCCATTGTATAGTTCAGAAGCAAAGCAAAAAAAAAAAATAGAATTTTGTCATCAACATTTTTATGTGGTGGCAATATTCTTGCATTGATTTGTCAAAAGGGAATGAAAATGTGGACAGTTTTTCTACAGAGTAACACTAGAAAAACATTTAAGCCTGGCACTGAGGAATTATTAGTTTACTATTACACACTTAGAATGTGTTTCAGTATTTATTCCAGGAACACATCTTGATATTTGGTTGGGGTCCATAACTTTAAGATGGCAGAAACGTGCTTTAAGGTCCAGGGAAGACAGCTCAGTGGCATAAATGCCTTCCCGGAAAGCACAAGATCCTGAGTTCAATCCCTGGTACCAAAACAGAGAAAAGAAATATACTTCAAATGTTTTAATAGTGAGGCATATAGCAATGAACTGACAAAAATAATCTGATGCACTGTGCTTCAATTCTTACATTTTTATGGACATATGAAGATAACTGGTTTTGAAAATGCTATGGACACAGCAATGTAGCCCCTACATCATCCCAATTAGACATCTGTTTCCAAAGTAAGTGTACACAAATATAAGTGTAAGCATCCTTTTATCTAGCATGATTAGAAATACATGAAATACAGAACAAATACCTTTATCACAATTATATCAATATGTTCAAAACTTAAGACAGGAAAGATCCTGACCAAAAGCTCCTAAATTCCTAATTTTTTTTTTTTTTTTTTTTTTTGAGACAGGGTCTCACTGTGCAGTTCAGGCTGGCCTTGAGCTCACTTTTGTAGCCCAGGCTGGTCTCGAACTCGCACCAATCCTCCTGCCTCAGCCTCCCGAGTGCTGGGATTACAGGCGTGAGCCACCACGCCCGGCAAAGAATTTTTAATTTTTTTTTTTTCTTGTTTCAGAACCTTTGTTTGTTTATTCACTCATTTTTATGGCCGGCTCAACCCACCCTGAGGGCAGGGCTGGCACAGCATGTGGTGCCGGGGATCGAACTTCGGTCCTTGAAGCTGCCCAAGCTTTCACAAGCAGGGCCTTTAGACCACTGAGCCATCCCGCCGGGCCCCAAAATTCCTAATTTTTTGAAGGGCTGATGGTATTTTAACATGACATAATATTCTGACAAGGGACCAAGAATGTCAAAATTCTGTTCATCTTCCTTTCTGTTCATTTCTCAGAGAAGTCATGCTTTAAAAAGTTAAATGTGAATAATATCAATACTTAATATTAATAGTTAATACAGCCCAGAAACTCATTATAGAAGGCTATCTAATAAAAGCTGGGTTGGCCTTATGCTCAGGAAACTTCCAGACCTAAATGTAGTTTCTCATCTTTCCTACTGAAACTAGCATCTCCATGTGGAAAGTAGACTACAGTAGATGCACTGCAACACCAGCACAAGTTGGTTCCAGCCAAGGAGGATGCATTCTGTCTGCTTCCTGAAGTCCCTGGTCTCTTTGAGTTCCTTGACCCACAAAGCCCACAGATCCAGTGACTAGCAGAAGAAGCCTTGCCACATAGGAATAAACGTGGAGAGGGTCACAGAATACCACTGCTGGGTACAGTTTTTTTTTTTTTTTTTTTTTTTTTTTTTTATAGAGTGTGATTGTGTTCTATGGAGTGTATCTCTGTGATTACATCAGATTCTGACCAATTAAATGATTACAGGGAGGGGATAGCAAAGTAGTGAGTAAGCAGAGGCAGTGTGACATGAGAATAGGTGGCCATCCCATCGCACCATTCTGTGGCATGTGTCATTGTACACGCCTGATCATGTGGAGCACTTTCTGCTTGACATTTTCCCTGTATATCACTCACTTACCTGACCTTTGGGCTCCACTCCTCCCATGACACTCTGTTTCCATCAGTCCGACAGGTGCTTTCTGTCTGCCTGTCCTGTGCCCATTTTGGCACTGCACAGCCCTAGTTTCTGCCCCTAGCAGAATGAAGCTGAGTTCTCAGAGGGTCGAGGCTGAAGCCTCCTGCTCCTGATCTTTGCTAACTCCCAGAGCAGTCTGTGGAGCTATGGAAAATGACTCTTCTTGTGAGACAAGTTACAAGGCTGGTAGATTCTTGTTTCTTTTCTGTTTCATTTATTTAATGTCTGTGCTTTTTAAATAAGAATAGAATGAGAGAAATTGAGTGAAACATGAAAATCTCTTTGCCTTGACATCTCTTCTTCACCTCCAAATACTGTTAAAATATATGGCATGCTTCCTTCCAGATAGATCTCCTTTTAAACACAAAGGCGGGGGGGCATAGCTCTGTGGTACAAGTGCCTCTCTGGCAAGTGCAAGGTTGTGAGTTTGAACTCTGGTCGTCAAAAATAAAAAATAAAAAAAATTAAATTTAAAAAAAAAACACAAAGAGGGTGTGAAGTGTGTAGTCTTCAGCTTTCTCTGAGCCAAAACACTGACAGAGGCAATTTAAAAGAGGATAGCTTTATTTTTACTTACAATTTCCAGGGATTCAGACCATGGGCAGCAGGGGTCAAAACAGAAACTACATGATGAAAGAGCTTGAAAGAGAACAGCTCTTCTTGATGAGAGCCACCTAGAAAGAAAATATTCTCTCAGGCTTTCACAGTGAGCAAACTGGTCAAAGCAATGGTCGTGATTCATCCAAATGGCTGATACTGACAATAGTTCTACAAAGTACTGTACATGGTTTCAAAGTAAATCCTGAGGGGATCTGACTGAACATGGGAGATACAAAAGTTACATGTTTTGTTATACAGGTCTTGCTTTGACTTGTCCTTAATCACCCAGCAGAAAAGTTTAATGATGAGGCATACAAGTAAAGCTAGATTAGTATGCTGAGCTGTAAAAGGCTTAAACCAACAGCTTCTGACATTGCTAGTTCTTCTGCCAATAACCCACTATGATTATGGAATACTGGACTACATATACAACTACTTTCTCTTAGTTCATTGAGAAGAAATTTTATACCAATAATGATTACAAAAATTATCATGTCTGCATCCTGTGTTCTGAATAACTACTGTGAGGACAATAAGCATTGTATCAATTATTGAGAATGTAGTATTAATGTGTTTAGAAACTGTTGCGCTGTTATTTCTTATTAAAAGTTATACAAAATAAAGTTAAAAATTTAAATTTCAATAAGAGAGAGAGAAAGAGAGAGAGAGAGAGAGAGAGAGACTCTTCTTTCTTTCCAGGAAGTGGAAAGAGGAAGGAGGAGCTGGGCATGAAACTTCACCTTTCCAAGCTGGGCCCCCAGTTATCCTCCCCTTCCAATCAGGCCCCACCTCCAGGCAGGAAATTTGGGGGTTACATTTTACTTCTAAACCCTAAATGGAGTGAGATTGACTGTTATTTTTTCTTATAAATCCTCTTACTGTTCTGTTAGTATTTCTCACAGAAATTTCATGATTATCTTTTAACACTAGTCTATCAATAACTTTTTATGATAACTTCATATGATAACATGTAGTATACCAGTAAACAATATAATAAAAATTTTATTTGAAAGTGTAAACATATGTATATACAAAATATATGAAATAATACATATATACACATATTTGTATTAGATAAATACCTAGAAAAGTAGACAGATAATTACACCCTTGCAATCTGAATCCCTGAAAAACAATAAGATACAGCAGAGTTGACATTTTAAATAATTCCTAATAAATGAAAAGCAAAGGGAGTTCTAAAAATTGATGGGGAAATTCAAAGAACTATATTTTTAACACAGCAAATGTCACAATAGGAATGATCCTCAGACAACAATGGGGTATTTTACTTGCAGTGCATGTGTTCTAAGGGTTCAATTGTCAGGACTTCCTTTTCTTCCTCCTCTTCATCTGAGGAGTCCTAAATCTAGAGTTAGCAGCTCAATTTTCAACTCTAAGATAAATGCAGAGAATGAGCCTTTGGAGGAGAGCATTGCTAGGCTTAGGGGAAGGAGAAGACACACAGGTGCCTGGGGTCATTCAAGACCTTCCCAGATACAGACATGGTTAGCGTTTAAGGAAGAAGATGATGCTGCCCAGGAGAAAGATTCTACCTTCAAAATGGAGATCTCCTGATTAGAACAGGCTTTTTTGCAGGTGCTGTCTTCTACACCTGCTCCTCTGAAGATAAACTTAACTCTGAGCAAGCTCAATCCAGGGGGAGAGTTGGCAATCTGCCTTTCCACTCAAAGAGTCTGCAGGCAAAGAAACAAAGCCAAATGAACATGGAAACAACACTTTACTAATAGATAAACAGGCTTCTTAACCCCTAGTCAGAGGTGGTTGATGGAAGTGGGGTTACAGAAAGATACCTCAGATGTAGCCAATGCCCTTGTGCCCTGCTCCTGAACCTTTATGTAAGCACTCACCTTGGAGTCACCTTGATGGCTTCCTACTTCTAGGTCTGGTTTTCTCTCTCACCGCAGGAGGACTTCAGACTTTGAGTAGGGAAGGTCAAGTGGGCCGAAAAAATGGCCACCACCCCAGATGAGCAGCCCCCAACTAGCATATGAATGCAGTACCCCACACAGTCTTCTCATCTGTCAAGTGTGTCTATCTACCCTCCAAGGGACAGGGCGGGACAGAGCACCAGTCCCTGCTGAGGTCACCCATTGGCAAGCACATCTGATTCCTCTATGGGCTTCCTTTCCTTTCCATGTCATTCTCATTACCCTGACCCTTCCAGGGGATTCTCAGGGGCACATAAAAAAGGAAGCCTCTGGCTCTTATAACTTTATCTCAGAGATTCCTTCTAGGAGGCCCAAACCCAACCCTAGCCCTCGAGGTCTTCTCTATTCATGATTTTTATCCTTTCAAAATGCATGAAAGTCAGAGAAGCATGTAATTAATACAGGGATGCTTTCACTTTTGGAGGACATCAAAATTGTAAACAAACATTACCATTATTTACAAAAAAAAAAATTGACTTTATCTAACTTTGCCCATCTAATCTTAAGAGATAAATTGACAAGAAGAATTTTCTTTTTAAATAACTGTGAGAGACTCCACTGTGTCTGTGATCAGAAAGCCCAAGACAACCATAAGATCTCTTTTTCTCAACTTGTCCATACACTGTTCAACAAGCAGAGAGAAAAATAGAAAGTTTGGCCAGTCTTCTGAAGGACTCAGGTTGAATTTGCTATCATTTTTAAACCATGTATTTATTTATTTATTTATTTATTTACTTACTTACTTACTTACTTACTTATTTATTTGTTTGTTTGTACATTTGATGCAGGGTTTCATTATACAGCTCAGACTCATACTGATTCTCCTGTTTCAGCCTGTAATGCAATTACAGACGTGCACCACCATTCCTGTTTGAGGAGCATGGCTCTCCTAGGGTTCTGGGGCCAGCATGGCATGTGGTACCAGAGGTCGAACCCGGGTTGTTGCTCTTGCCAGTGAGGCACTTAGACCACCGAGCTATGTTCCCAGCCCTCTCATTCTTTATTTATACTACAAAAGCTAGTTCTTTAAACTTTCTCTGCTAAAAAAAAAAAAAAAAAAAAAAAAAAGCATGTGAAGCCTCTTTCCCTTTCAAAGTATCTACTGTGCCTTTCTTGGGATGAGGGAATATTTTTTTGGATATATGGTGATGAGGTAATACTACTTGCTTCAAAATTTACACGTTAGTGTCTCGGCTGGACCAATTTGCATTGCCTAAAGCCAATTGAAGAGTAAGGGAAAGTCTGGCCAGCTCTCTGCATGTCAGTACATGGGAGAAGGGTCAGGATTAGCCAAAATGGAGCTAATTGCCCTTCTTTCAAGGAAAGTCATCCAAGTGGTTCTCCACACTTGTAGATTCTGAGGACTTGGAGATCTCTGAGAGTTTTCTTCCATCTCACTGAAGCATTCTATTCAGTATGTACAGCCATACACTAACAGGACAGGTTACTGTCTCTTCTAGCTGCTACTAGCACCCTCCCTCCATGTACATTTACATGACTATCTTAAAACTTAACCCCAGAGCCTTTGATTTCTTTTGCCTCACATCCTTCTGTCTCTGTGAGGCCCTTAAGAAGTGCTGTATAGACCAAAGCCTCTGTGTAGTTCACACAGCAGATCTTTATTCATGAGAGATCTCATTTCTACCAGGAAATCTCAGGACCTCAGAGTTCTTTACTTCTGAACTTTCTTTACTTATGATCTCTTTATCTTGAATGTCTTCCTCCTCTTCCCCTTTACCTTGGGTTCCTTGGCTTCCTCCCTTACCTTCCTTGTCTCCTAATTCCCATTTTCGACTTTTGGTTAGCTATTTTCCTGACAACCAACTTACACTCATTCACCTTAGTCGTCCTCCATTTCTACATCATCAAATACTTTCCCCATACCTGCTCTTGTTCCTGGGTGTTAGGCACCACTGCAGAAAATTTAATCACATATATGTGCACATATGTGTGCTAGTCTAAAATATTGTAAATATATTCTTTTAGTTCTGAGCATTTCTGGAGTGCTGCTGGGTACAAGGCAACTATATGGACTTCAAAAGGATCTTAGGAAGTTAGTACAAGGGCAGAACAATGTTTAAAGAACTAAGAGAAAGAGTTTATAAAAAAAAAAAAAACTCTAGTAGCACGAAGGTTGAAAGTTTGTGTCTATTCCCTGAGTTTTTCCCTTTGGCCTCTTGTGCTGTGGTAGCCTCACTTTTGCTTTAGTTCACTTGTATCTACCTCATATTTTAATGCATGCTCTGAATCTGAGGAGGAATGTACTTGCTATGCATACTTATTCTTTGTAATTTGTAAACAAATACCTTATTTTTAAGTTTAGATGCATAGTTTGCATCCTATACAATGCTATAGGTAACTTAAATATAGATACCATATTAATATAATGCATGTTAATTATCAAGCTACGATCTTGAGAGTAGGAGGAAAATGGAGAACAACTCAAATCTTTGTGGTTTTTCATAGTCTAACTTTAGATTGCTTACATTAGATATTTATGCCTGTATATTTAGAGACTGAGAAAGTAGTCTTCTTTTTGGCTATCAGATTTATATTTTGTTGGGAATGTGTATATGGACTTTTCTCCATAGTAAACTAAATTAGAAGAGTGAACTGGTACAGTAGGAGAGATAAATGAGATGGTTTATAAAATGTTTAGGGATCTGGGAGAAGAAACTATTGGTTGGAATGTTTCTGTTGATTTTAGTATGATGGTTTTGGTTGTGAGATTTTAGAAATTTACAGTGTTAGCATGAACTATATGCCATATGACTTTGTTTTGCAGTTGAAATGGCTTAAAATCGCATCTCAGTAGTGATTTTTGTGCAGCTCTTCTAGTTCTCCATTAAAGTATTTTGAATACAGAGTAAGTTGCAAACTCATTCTAATGAATAACCTAAGCACAGAGTTTTTCATCCTGCTAAATACAAACTTTGCTTCATTATGAATAATACTACCAATGAAGCAAAGACAGGGAGATAGTCTATATCTCACCCCACGCTATGAATCTAGGCAAGAATTTAATTGCTTTTTTAAAAAACTTTTATCTTAAAGAGTGAAAATAGCAGAAGCAAAGATAGAAAAAGAGTAACAAGCAAGAGTACATATAGTACAGAATTTCAAAACAAGAACAAAAATTTAACAGTGGTTGCATTACATATTTTCATCATCAAATCTGTTTAAATTAATAGATATAGGTATGTAAGATTGGTCAAATAATTAAACATTAACATTTTCAATAAACCTTAATTTTTTTTAACTCTTCCAAATGCATTTTTTTTTGTTTTGTTTTG
>PVJA010005403.1:0-58298 GCA_004027025.1 Myocastor coypus
TCTGTCTATGTATCAACTTTGGGGACTTTAGTATAAGGCAGCTGGGAAAGGGCTCAGCAGCTTCACCCAGACTCCTCTCCTGCATCATTTTCTTTAGAGTTTCAAGTGTCATCTATGTTTCTGGGTTCAGCCCCGCTAATGAATCAGTCCTCAGAGCTAGGCTTGCTGCAGCAAGGCTTTGAGATCTATAGACTCTGGACTCCAACCACAGCCCTGAAGTTTATCAGTCATATTTCTTCTTCAGCTAGGAAAGGTGCATATCATCCTGGGTGTTTACATCGTGGAAGGAATAAGCAGGTGCTGGCAGTAATTTAATGTTGTCATCTCTTTGCATTCCTGGTCCTTCCACAGGACTCCATAATGACAAACCTAGCTGTGCTCTTCTCTTCTCTCTGGTGACTCAAGAAAAATTCAGGTCTCACTGTAAGTGTCCACCCATTTTGTTTCTTTGAGTGATTGCGCATGTTAACCTTTATCACTGGACAAGAGTTACTTCGAGACTTCTAAAATTTTCAAATGAGAATGAAAGGTTTGAAAAAGAAGAGTCAGAACTGTTAGTAGAGAACCATAGTATAGTAAAGTACAGAAGAACAGGGAAATAATATATCTTTTGTAACAAAACAGGCGAGTAGTTATTATTTATACTTAAACTATTGTCAGTGTTTAAGACTATATCCATCAGTGATTTGATGACCATGGGTGTGGTCTAGTGTGGATATCCTAAGACAGAGAGCCTGATTGGAATGTAAAGAGCATCAGAAAGACTGAAGTTATTGCTCTGTTGCCCTGATTGGTTGGCTGACTCTGCCACCATTTTGTTGCTGTTCCCCCGCCATGAACTGGATGCTCTCTGCCCTGTTCCACTCAGCCTTGGGCCCACCGAATATGGACTGAAACCTCCAGTAACTGTGAGCTAATAAACCTTTCCTTCCTTCATTTTGAGTGTTGGGTATTTGTCCCAGCAATGAGTAAAAAGTATCTAAGACAAAAGACCATTAAAATCAAAACCTGGAGTCTGGGAGACTCCTTGGCAGTCTAAACACCTGCCGGGCAAGCTCAAGAACTTAGGTTCTAGCTCCAGTACTACATGCTGTGCCACCCCAGAACCCTGGGCGAACGGTGTCAGCCACGAAACCCAGTGTAGTGGTGGATGCCTGGAATCCCAGCACTGAGCAGGCTGAGACTGAAGGATCACTATGAGTCCGTTCTGCACAGCGAGGCCCTACACCAAAGAAATAAATTAATTAACAATATTTTGACCAGAAAAATAGCAATCTTTTATCAAAAGAAGCTGGTCTATCATGGGTTTTGGTGTAAGATCAACATTGCCACCAGTAAAACATGAGTTCTTAGTCAAGCCACTGTATCTCATCCCGTCTCATTTGTATGTCAAGAACATATTCAAATAGTCACTTTCAATATTTTATTCAAAGCCTACCATCTTTATTTTTTCAATAGAGGATTACACCAAGACCTTACTTTATCAACAGATGAAAATGAAACTGACAGGCTGAAAAGAGAAGGAATTCTTACTTTTACACAGCCTAACTTCAGCACATCTAAAGTCTTATAAAAGCAGTGGTCAATGTAATATGGAATTCCTTCACTAGTAGTAAAAATATGCATTTCTCTGCTGTGGAAAAATTTACCAATAATGTGGATTAGGCCTACTTAGTTTTGATCAGGAAATTAATAGCATGTTGTATGGAGCCCAAAACAAAAGTCTTAAGTCCTAGGCTAAGGGTATAAGGCTCTGGTTTTATAAGAAACAACTATGACTCACATATTCTTATTTGATCACAAAGACTCCAAATCATGCAATGTTAATGTGTTAAAAATGATGAGATCATGAATATTGCTTTACATGATAGTCTATCAAAAAGGGAAAGATACAAAAGAAAGTATGCACACAATTAACCAAGAGAATTCTAAAGCAATCCTGTAACATGCTTTTCCTTTTCTTTCTTCTCTCTTCTTTTTCCTCTTCCTCCTGCTCTTCTTCTTCTAGCTTTTGCTCTTGTACTTCTGCTTCTCACTGTCTCTATCTCTCTGTTTCTGTCTCTTTCTCTATCTCTGTCTCTCTGTGTCTCTCTGTCTCTGTCTGTCTCTCTCTTGATGACAGGGCCTGTGTGCTAATCTTGGCCTATTTTGTATTTTTTTTCTTTAATTTTGACATCAGGTATTACTAAATGATGAAAGGCCACGCTGAAATTTCTGATCTTCCTGCTTCACCATATGAGACCTGTGGGATTACAGATATGAATCACTATGCATTTCTAATGAATACCATTTTCTATAAAGATAAAGCACAATATATTATAAATAAGAACCCTCACCAAAATAGTTTATAAAAGAGTTCAAGAACGAAGTCATTTGTCTAAGTTATAAGGTCTGTTTTCTAGAGACATGAGTCAAATATGAAGACAAATTTCTATTGTAATTATCATTCTAAAGTTAAGAACTATCTTTACCTATTTAATGAATTGTACAGTGCCTGTAGATAGTACTTACTCAGGAATTCTTTGGCTTTTCAGTATTTTTCCTTCTCTAAATTAAAGAAAATTTATTTTGAGAATTTACAACTTTTGAAAAATAATATTAAAGAGACTGAAAATTTGTGAAACTAGGAAAAGAAATTAAAGCTAACATGTTAATGTTAACATACATGTGCACAAATGTGAAGAGCTCCAAATTCTCAAATACTAATATGCATATACAAGCGTTACATAGAATAACATTGCCAACATTTAAGAACTCAAAAATGAAATATCGCCGGGCGTGGTGGCTCACGCCTGTAATCCCAGCACTTGGGAGGCTGAGGCAGGAGGATTGGTGCAAGTTCGAGACCAGCCTGGGCTACAAAAGTGAGCTCAAGGCCAGCCTGAACTGCATAGTGAGACCCTGTCTCAAAAAGACAAAAAAAAAAAAGAAAGAAATATCTATCTACTTGCCTATTGATCTCTCTATAATCTATATGCTTGTTGTATACAAATCCAATGATTATGCTTGGTGTTCACTGTATGGGGAAACTTGATTCGATTTTCATCCAGCTCCACCTGTGGAACTGAGTTTGTAGACAAGACACTGCTACATACAATATGCTGCATGTACACATGAACATCCATATACTCATGTAATATCTGCTTTGTCTATCTTTGCGCACACACACACATACATTCGTACTGGAAGACATGGGTGACTACACTCACTGTGACATGCATAGCTAATGCTATTTTCCAATACACATTTACAAAGTAAAAAAGTAGAAAAAAGAAAGGTGTGCATTTTTATATAGATATCTCCAAAGCTTGTGCAAAAGCTGGGTAACTATACAATTAAGAGAGCAAGGGGGGGACTTTCCTTACTAATTTGTCCATTATGCTACAAATCTTCACCTAGTGCTTGCCCTCTGATATTCCATGGAGAAGGGGGGAGGTTTAACATGAGAGCCACATTCACCCCTCTCCTGGCTGCTACTCCACAGCCAGTGGGAATCTTTATCAAGTGCCAGAGAGAGAACCTGGCATTTATCAGGTGGGAGCCACGCTCTGCTCTGATGACAGGAGCATTCAATACATGTCATCCCCACTGTGCTAAGAGGTTCTAATGGCCTATTCCTCTGTTCCTCATCACCCAGGCACCCCTGTCTTTCTTTCTTCTTCAGTGCCCTTCTCCAAAACCAAAAGCTGCCTCCCTTTTACACTTTGCGCTCCCCTCACACAAGCCTTCTGGCTGCATGGCATTGGACAAGACATTGACACACTCTGATTCTCTAGACTGGCCCATGGAACACTGGAATCACCTGTATTGTCCTATATACCTACCTAGCTCTACAGAATTCAGGAAAAGGAAATCTTCCCACTCCTTTCAGTCTCTGGGGCAGGGAATGGGGTACACATGAAAATTAGAGGCTGAGAGGAAGACTTCCACAGAAGCAGTTGACTTTCCATCATGTCCTTATAATATTGATGGATGTTATCAACAGTGAAACAAGGAAAGCTAGAGAAATGCTAGGGTGTAGAGGGTTTGGGAGATGTGAATGGAGCAAAAGAAACAGTCTAATTCCAGGGTTACTGAGTTTACTATTCTTACAAGACCCTGGAGTTCAGTCCTATTCGTGATGTAGCAAGAGATTTAGGGAGTGTGGCATTGAAATGTGTGAGACTAGTTAAAAAGGAGCATGTAGGCTCAAGTGGGTATCCTATCTATCGCGAGTGCCTCGAGGCATTTTTAAATGTCTTACAGTTCTTGTTTTATCCAGAATAGCTGGTCAGGTTCCTGTACAGAATCTGTGACTGTGGCAGGTAATCTCTTTGAGAAACAATAGGCCAGGGTCTGTTCCGTAACACCAAGACCAACTACTCTAGCAAAGATCAGAAAAGATGGCAGAAAGAGCCAACAGGAAAGAAAAAGTAGGATTCAGCACAGAAGCCATTGTACTCCTTTTCATAATTTGAGAATTGACATCAACAAATCTGGTTCTTCAAAATTACAGATTTATTAAAGTTTCAATACAGCAATACCAGAGCTATGGACTTAAGAGTATTGTATCACTAAACTTCAGCCGACCTTGTTAATACATGTGTAGAATTCTACTAGGAATAGCTTTCATTACTCATCTTTTCAATTCCCACCTAAGTTCTTCACCGCATTGATGACTATTATTAAAGACCACTACAATACATCAGGAATTATATTAAGCCTTCATATAAACTTCAACATAGCAGGAATTGCATTAAGAACCTTATACATATCCTCATTAGACTTGATCGGGTTAGCATAAGTACACTCATTTGACATATAAAGAAACTGAGAATGAGAAAGACAAAGAGACTTGTGTAAACTCATATCACTGATAAGTGAATTTCACATGCATACACTACAGCACAAGTGAACTTAGTAGCTGGAAGTTTCTCTGCAGGTACTCAGGACTATGTCAATGTTCCTGTTCCAGTCTATCATTGCTCCTCAAGGCCACAGCTAACCTTGAACTCTAGTACACTGGCTAGAGCCTTGTTGCCAGCTTTTCTGACTGAACCCTTTGAAAGATATATATTCTCTATTGGTATTCAGTAAATTTTGCATCTTAAGTCATACCCATTAGCACACACAACACAGAGATGTGTTCTTTGTTTGTTTTACTTCTACTTTCTTTTTTTTTTTTGGAAGACAGCCCAAAGCTGAATCAATAACCCCATTAGCCTTAATCTGTTTTGAATTTGTTATTGAACCTTTTCCTTACGTTTCATTTTTTTTCTTTGCATTGTAAATTTGCTCAGCTTTTTCTAGTCCCTCTTTTTGCTTTTGAGGCAGTGACTATCCTAACACACACTTAGGCTGCATGTTTGAGAACATGACATTCTCTGCTTTCTGAGATTCTTGCATTTTCCAGTAGCTCCAAAGACTACAAACTGTTTTGTTTCATAGAATGGAAAGCGGTTTCCCCCTAACTTACACTCTAGTTTGTCCCTTCACGACCAAGTAAAACTGGTGGCATTTCCTTTTTAAATATTCTCCTATTCAGAATTTGAAGGAAAGCCTCCTTTTCCTCTGCACACAGGGAAGAAAGTTTTGCTCTAAACTAAAGATTATTGGCCTCCAATCTTCTTTACTTTGAAATTTTTTACTTTTAATAAGGAATAACAATGTGACATTTTCAAAGTACATTATCAGTACCTTCTCAATAATTTATATAATGTATATTGTTCCCCTCATTGTAGTTATACAGAGCACAGGATGTAGACATGAAGGTTTTTTTTAATCATTGTTGGTACAATTTTTTTTTTTCTCATTGAGCTAAGACAAAGAAGTTGTATACATAGTCCAGTATTCCATCATTGCAATGGATTATGGGCAGAACTGGCAATGTCAGAAGCTGTTGATTTAAGCCTTTTGCAGCTCAGCTTACTAATCTAGCTTTACGTGTTATGCCTTGTGGTTAAGCTTTTCTGCTGGGCTGTTAAGGGCCACTTGAGGCAAAACCTGCATAACAAAACATGTAACTTTTTATCTCCCAAGCTCAGTCAAATCCCCTCAAGATTTACTATGAAACTATGCGTAGTGCTTTGTAGAACTGTTGTCAGTGTCAGCTGTGTGAATGAGTCATGGCCATTGCTTGACCGGTTTGCTCTCTGCGAAAGCCCAAGAGAATGCCTTCTCTCTAGGTGACTGTGCTTAGGCACACTATACATTGTCAACCCTTTTTCTCTGTGGTCCCATAATCTCCTTGAATAGAAAATTTGGGAAATCACTGAGTTATAGGATGTTATATCAAAGGATCTCTTATTTTCTGAGTCTTCACTGACCTTGAAGGGCTAGGAACAAAATATTGGCAATCCTTGTATCCTTTCTTTTTCTCTAATTTTGGTCTGCAAACTTACATTCTTTGCCCTCCAGAAGAAACGCTTCATGATACTATTAGTCGAGCTTAACATCACTGTCTTTCTGAATATCAAACACCTTACACTTAACTTGGAAATGGTATTTTCCATCAATCACTGATATTTTGAATTTTTTAAATTAATGTTTAGGTGTAGAGTTTGTTTATGTAGCTTATACTGTTTTTAATTTGACAATAGTGCTCTTGTATGTATCATTCTTTTCTTTCCTACACTGCTATGGTCTCAAACTCCACACTTGTTAGTTGTTAAATCCTAAAACCCTATGAGTAGGTTTCACCCCACTGCTCTTGAACCTCCATTGTGTTTTTAATTCAGTGAGAATTTTTGATGTGTGTATAAGTGACACACATGACAATCTTTACTGCTCTCTATGTCATTAATTGTATGATAGTTATGAATATAATACATTTTATTATATAGAAAATTCAAATCAAAGGTAAAAAAAATGAAAGATTTAATTTTTTTTTTTAAAAAGATCCTCATATATGCTTATTTTTGAATAGTCCAGTCTGGAATTCCATTCTGTGTGGTTTATATTTTTCTTTAGGTAGAATTCCAATTCATTATGGTGTGTGTCCTGTTGTCCCCCAAAGCCTCATGCAGTAATGGGGAAGGAACTTCTAGAGTTTGATTTTAGCTCATGATCCACTGGGATTATCTGTCTGAGTACTGCTGAGGTTCTGGATGTGTGCACTTCCCCGAGCCTGAGGCCGAGAGCCGTAATGCAATTTAAGAGAGGCGGACTTTCTCTCTGTGGCCACTGTTACTGCTGCTCCTCCATTTTGCTCTCTGCTCTTTGCTGCTGCCATGAACTGCTCTCCTCTGCCATGTGCCAGTCTGCCTTGGAACCAGCTGAGTATCAAGTGAAACCTCCAGTAATTGTGAGCTAAATAAGCCTGTCCTTCCTTCATTTGAAGTATTGAGTGTTTTTTCCAGCAGCAACAGAAGAGTAACTGAGATAAAAGTGTTAAACTTCATCTCTACACATAGCTGTGGTTTGCCCAATAGATGGTGATATGGGTATGTTAACAGCTCTGGCTCTAAGAGCATACTCCCTTTGGGAAAGTCTTAATATTGTGAACTGTGCGTGTGTGTGCATGTGTGTATGTGTTTGTGTATGTGTGTGTGTGAATATTTCAATATGACAGACAATAAAAGGATATGCAATTTAGATCGAAGATTCGAGTGAGATATTCTCTTAATAGTGATTCATAATTCAAGCAGATATAATATACTTCTACATGGATCTACAGTTTGACATCTGATATGGTCCAACAGGGGAGAGGAATATGCGTCAGCAGTCAGTTGATTACATTAATACAAACTGAGACTTATTGTTTTTGTCTCTTTCAAAACTGAATGTGACATGATTGGCATTGCTGCACAATGCAAGGTATTGCAGACAGAAATGTATTCACGCCAAGATCCTCTGGGAGCAGCCACCTGGGATTGACAGAGGAGTCACTGGGTGTCACTGTTGAGTCACACAAGTGCAGCTCTCTGCTTGTGTGTAGTGGTTCAGTTCCTTAGAAAAGCAGGAAGCAGGAAATTAGGGGTGCCTGCCGGTCTCCTTCTGTTTTGTGCCTCTTCCTTAGGTCCAAATAGAGCGGCCGTCCTTTTGCTAACTCTTGCAAAGTATCAGGTCAAATGTGTCCATGTCTTTGCAGGGCTCAGCAGCCTCAGCTACGCACAGGGAGCTGATCTGCGCTTTACATGCCTGATGCTACAACAGGAATAGGAGTTCGTCCATCTTTGCAAAAGTGAACACAGCCTCACCAGCACTCAAGGATCTTTATGCTCAGGATTTGCTAAGCCTATCAGCTCTTTTCACAGTAGGCAATCATTTCCACTCCACATTTAGAATGTATTCTACATACACAGAAATTTGAACTTCAGCCAAGTCAGTGGTATAGGCCAAGGATATAGTTTAGTGACACAGCTCCATGCTGGCAAGTAGAAGGGCCTGAGTTCAATTACCAGTACAAAAAATGAAGAAAAAATAAAAGTCAGTGATGCCTTTGAGTTGTTCAAATGAGGATGTTGATTTAAGTAAATATAAGGACAGGTGGAATTTTAGGTAGCCAGGGATTTGAAAGGCAGAGTACAATGGGGCAAAGAAGCAAAGACTCAAAAATGAGAAAATTAGGGTGTTTGGCAAACTTTTATCTGAGAAATAACCTTGGTATTAATCTGCTCTGCCCCACAAAATGCTAGAAACTTTTATCTGGAGGATTGAATATATTTTGTCAAATGGTTCTTATCAAATGATTATTCAGGTTTGGCAAAGGCGTCCAATATCTTTAAGGAAAATTCATAAATCAAGAAATGTCAATGTCCACGTTCCAAATATTTTTTTCTGGAAGTCTGAGGAAAATCGAATAGATTAATACATATATAAGACCCCGCATGTTCCCCACAAACTGAGCATTCTTCCAAGATGAGTCAATATATGTTATGCTTTCCTGATATTGAATATCGTGGTGTTATTAATTCTGTTTTTGTTTCCTCTTGAACTCACTATGGATTTATGTTTGAATATATCCTCCTGGAACCAGAATATGATTTGCTCTCTTCTCTTAAACTGGACTGCTAATCACCAGGCATAAGTCAAGTACAAACACTGCCCTGTTATTAAGTCCTTCCTCACTGGGTTTTGCTTGTTTCAGGACCCTGTGGTTTTCTATCCACACTAATTATGCCCCTGTAGTTTATAGCAATGCTTCTTCCCCTTGATTGAACATTGAAATCAGCTGGGACATTTGGCAAACACAGAGGTCTCTAGGTTTTTTTTTTTTTTTTTTTTTTTTTTTTTTTTTTTTTTTTTTTTTTTTTTTTTTTCATTGATATGGTATGCGGCTCATGGACTAAAGTCTTTCAAACCTCATCACAAGATTGCAATGGAAACAAGCCTTGTACCACCTCTTCTGTGGTACTCAGCTTCCTAGATCGCACATAGTCTTTGTCATCCTCTATTGAGGATCTGTCTCCTTATCCTTCATGTCTCAGTACACTCATAATTTCCTTGAGGAAACCAACTCCAAATGTAGTCCTATAGCCAAGCCAAAGATTTTTCTCTGAGATTTCATAGCTTCTTCTGCATAGTATAAAATATTTGGGTGGAAATATCAGCATGTCATTTTATGTTGTCTCTAGAGTAAGACACAGTGAGGGGGAAAATGGATGAAATATATTTCTCATGCTCAGAATACTGCCTAGAATCTAGCACTTAATTTGTGCTCCAGAAATACTTTCTGAACAGAATCTGGTAATGAGTAAATATTTGTGACAGTGATAATAACTTGCATAGTACCACATATGTAGTTATACACAAAGTATATAACCATACCTCATTTTACTTTCACAGCAAACTCATTTGAAAGAATGATCTTCTGATAAGAATGAGCTCAGGTTTAGAAGTGTGAAGTAGATTTCTGGGCAATGGCTTGAAAATGGTTTAACGCCCCTTTTATTTGCTCCACTGAGTATGCTCACATGAAAAGCGTTGAACCTGAGTTCTACAGTGAGGGTTTTCTTGAGCTTCTCTGTCCTGCACTACTCTAGCTTGTTAAAAAATTCCGTCGTATTTAGCTCATGGAACAACTTTATGAACAAATGTTGTTAGTTTCAATCAAATCGCAGACAGAGGTGAAATAATTCAGGCCTGTCTATGCGGAGGAAATAGCAATGTACATACGGGATAAAATCCTATGAAACTACAATGGTCTGATTTCCACATTCACAGTTGCCCATGTTAATCTCCCTGTTTTTTAAATGCATCTAGTACAAGGTCAACAGGGTCTCACTCCACAGACCAGACTCTAAGTGATCCTACTATTTTCAACCTCCCAGGTGCTGGGATTATAGGCCCTGGCCACCATGCCCAGTCTCAGACACTTTCTCAGTGTGCTCTGGGGACAGGGTCTTGCGTGGTATGCTGGGAATAGCACCTTGGTCCCTGTAACTGCCTAAGCAGGAGCTTTAGACTGCTGAGCTATTTGGCCAGCCCAATCCATGCTGATTTCTCTTTCTTTCTTTGTTTCTTTGTTTCTTTGTTTCTTTCTTTCTTTGTTTCTTTCTTTCTTTCTTTCTTTTTCTTCTTCTTCTTGTTCTTCTTCTTGTTCTTCTTCTTGTTCTTCTTCTTGTTCTTCTTGTTCTTGTTCTTCTTCTTGTTCTTCTTGTTCTTCTTCCTCTTATTCTTCTTCTTCTTCTTCTTCTTCTTCTTCTTCTTCTTCTTCTTCTTCTTCTTCTTCTTCTTCTTCTTCTTCTTCTTCTTCTTCTTCTTCCTCTTCTTCTTCTTCTTCTTCTTCTTCTTCTTCTTCTTCTTCTTCTCCTGTGTACAGGGTCTCACTACCGACTCATAGTGACCCTCCTGCTTGTACCTCCCAAGTGCTGGGATTACAGGCATGCACCACCACATCCAGACTCCATCGCTGGCTCAGTGCACTGGAGAGAGGGGCCAGTGCGGCAGATGGGGCCAGGAACCAAACCCTGGTCCTTGTGCTTCCCTAACCAAGAACTTAGTCCACTGAGCTACACCACCAGCCCCTCATGCTAATTTCTTAATAACACATTAGATAAAAAGGAACAAGACAGAGAGAGAGAGAGAGAGAGAGAGAGAGAGAGAGAGAGAGAGAGAGAGAGAGAGACAGAGCAAGAGACAGAGGGGTGGAGGAGAAAGCCCTAACATTAATTGAAGATTTAAATGAATTATTCGACTGTGAAAAGGACAAAATTCTGTGAAGATCAGTGTCCTTGTCTCTGTTCCTTGACACTCTCCCCCTAAGAGCCTGAGGACGAAATGGTACAATAGCTTTCTTTTTCAAATAATTGGTCACTTATTCTAAGTCCTCAAAGAATATCCAGGGTATAACCAAATCTGTGTAGTTGATGACCTTGTAATTCCTTTTCTGGACAATTAACACTGACTTTTTGAGTCTGGGAGCGTGGGCTTATTCTTATTATTACGGGATAGACACCTGAGGATGAAAGACTAAGCAAACGTTATTATGAACAATGAAGAGCATAACGCAATTCCATTTACCCCAGTCCAGTGATTTTACCAACTGACCAGTTCAGTAATGTAACAGTGGCAAGCTTGATGAATATTTTTTAAGACAATCTGAGTTTCTTTGCTGTAAGGTTCTGCCAGTATCAAACACAATGGATTTTTATTGCCTATTGCTGCACTATCATAAGGCCATTTGGTGGTAATAGGATAAGTAGGAACAAACAGAGGTAACATGCAGATTCCCTCCTCTCACTGAGGCAAACAGATGGCTTAACATGGGAAGTGGATACTGGCAGCAAATAAATGAGAACCTGTGCCATGCTGATGAAAAAGAGTGGCGGGAGTGTCTGGAAATGCCATGGGTGAGCCTGGAACAGACACCTCAGATGCCTCTAGATCTGGGTGGAGCTGGCGGAAGTGCGTCAGGCCCGGAAGCAAGTCACTGCTTTACTAAAACGTTGGAGAAGCTGCTAACACTTGAGCCTATAAGAGTTGATATACCAAAGGGGAATCGTACTTTCAAATCTGTAAATATGCTAGGTAATATATGAATTTTCTCATGGTCATTACTTAATTTTTTTTTGACAACAAGCATTTATGTTGAAGCCTGAAAAGTGTTCCTTGCTGATCTTCTATCAGGCTCTCAAAAAGAGATTTTTAGATTAATTGTCATAAGCTCTGTGACTTCTTTTTAGCAATTATAATACACTAGTACATGTTTGTAGTACACACAGGTTACATTTATCTTAGGGATGAGGTTTATGCATTTAAATCATTCGGATTCTTTTACTCTCCTTCCTCTACACCCCACCCTCCCTTCTTTTATATACAGGTCTCCATTTTCATTACTATTATTGTTTCTATTATATTTGTTTACTTACTTATATTAATATATTTAGTAGAGGCGCTCAGTAAACAGCTCAGACTCATGATGAACCTCCTGTTTTCAGCCTTTCCAGCACTGGGATTACAGGCATGTGCCACCACACTTGGACTCTGTGGCTACTCAGCCCACCCTGAAGGCAAGGCTGGCATGCCACGTGGTGCCAGGAATGAGACTGTGGCTGCTACTCTTGCCTAAGCTGCCTAAGCAGGTGCTTTAGTCCACTGAGCTATCTTGCCGGCCCTCTCTTATTATTTTAGTTCTTGTTCTTGTTCGCAACATATAATATTCACATTCACTGCGGGTGTTTGGTATAGAAACATAATGCATTTTAAATTTGTCCACGTCCATATCCCCTCCAATGTCCTGTCTTGATTCTTCCCGCTTCTTTGACCTCTTCCCAACTGAAAAAGGACACTTTCCACAATCTCTTACCATTTTTTTTTATTGTGCCTTTTATTTTGCTCATTGCATTTCAGGTGTTTTCATTTCCCTGCACATGTTTTGACTTTATCTTTCCTCATAACTGAACATTATTATGTTCAGTATCAGTACCACAGTTTCTTTCATTGTTCATTTGTTGATGGGCATAAAGGCCACTTCTAGGATTTAGTTCCTACAGATGTTGCTGCTATGAACATTGGTGTAAATGAATTAATGTACTATGATGCCTTAAGGCCTTTGGGAAGACACGTACAAGAAGACTGGCTGGGTCAAGTGGAACTTATATCTGTAGTTCTTTGAGAAATGGTCATACAACTTGCAATGTTTATAGCAGTTTGCATAACCACCAACAATATAGATGTTTTTCTTTTTTCACCATAACCACACTAGCAATATTTGATTTCTTGATAGTTGGCATTATTTCCTGCATAATATTAAATTTTAGTATTGTTGTAATTTGCATTTCTCTGATGGCCAGAACTGTCCATTTCTCCACTACTCACTTTCTTCTTGGAAGTGAGTATTTCACATGCCCATTTTCAACTGGGTTTTCCATTTTGGGTGGTCTAATGGGAGGCTTTATATATTCTCGATCTCTACCTTCTGAGAAATATCTGGCAAATGTATCTTCTTCCCATTGTGTGGGCTGATTCTCCTTTCCACTGATTGTTTTCTTTGTTGTGCAGGAGTTATTTATTTATTTACTGTTTTATATATTCGGTACAGGATCTCACTACATAGCTTGGGCTCATGTTGAGCCTCCTGTTTTCAGCCTCCCCAGTGCTGGGATCACAGGCGTGTACCACCATGCCCAGAATCAAAGGCTGGCTAAGTGCACCCAGCATGGAGCTGGCGCAGCATGTGGTACTGGAGATCGAACTCCAGTTCCTGAGCCTACCTGAGAAGGTGCTTAGTCTGCCAAGCTGTCTCACTAGACCTGCAGGAGTTTTTAGATTTAATAAGATTGCATTTGCAGATTCTTGCTGTGATTCTTGTTATTGTTCTGCAATTAGAGCTGTGCTCAGAAAGGCTACATTGATGACTTTCAGAGTTTCACCACTTTGTCTTTCAGTGAGCTCCTTGTTTCTATTCTAATATCTAGAAGTGTGACCCACTTAGATTTTACTTTTAGTGCATTTGACAGATGCAGCTGCAGCTTCCCCAGAACCATTTGCTCAAGTGGCTATCATTACTTCAAGGAAAGTTCTTGGTTACTTCGTCAAAGATCAAATGACTACATGTATTTGCAGGTGTTTCTGCAGCCTGCCCTATTCCTCTGATCCACGTGACAGATCAATGCCACTTTCACTGCTGTGGTATATCTGGATCAGGAATAATGCTTTCTTCATTGCGCTTGTTCCCCAGGAAGGTGATTGCTACTTTGAATCTCTTCTGGGTTCAAGTTCCATATGAATTTTAGTTTTTTTTTTTTTTTTTTTTTTTTAATTTCATGAGGAATGCTATAAAAATTTCTTTGGGATTGCATTAGTCTATGAATCCATTTTGCAAGCATGGCTATTTTATTAGTACTATTTCTGCCAATCCAGGAACAGCAGACATCTTCCTGTTTCCTAGCTTCCTCTTCAATTACCTTTTTCAAAGTACCATATATTTTATCGAGGAGGTCTTTTATTTCCTTGGCAGTTAATTCCAAGATGTTTAATTTTCGATATTCTTTGAATGTTATTGTTTTCTTAATTTATTATCAAGTCAATTCATTAATGCTACAAAGGAATTCTATGATTTTTTATGAGTTGACTTCATACATAAACCTGATATTAGTTCTTAATTCCAATAGTATTTTGCTGCAATTTGGAGGTATCTTCTATGAAGAGCATCATATTACTTGTAAATAATGACATTTTAACATCTGCCGTATGTGTGCATATATGCCTTTTTCTTCTTTCTATTGTTTGGCTGTTCTAGAAAAGGTATCAAGCACTTTGTTGAAGAAAAGTGGAGATACTAGCCATCCTGGTCTTGTTCCTGAATGTAGAAGAAAAGATTTATAGTTTTCTTCTATTAATAATGATAGTATCCATTGGCTTGCCACAAATGGATTTTTACCGAGTTCATATTAAGTTCCTTCTATACCTGTTCTCTTCAGGGTTTTTATCGTGAATGAGTTTGCATTTTATCAAAAATTTTTCTTTTCCTGTTTGTTGACATGTTCATACAGCATTTGTCCTTTCTGCTATTAAGAAAGGCCATTTTTTATTTACTTATGTTGAAATAGCCTAGCTGCTCATGGATAAAGCTTCTTGGTCGTCACATGACCTATGATCATTTTAAGGACATGTGGCATTCTATTAATATTTGTTTAAAGATTTTACATCTATGTTTATTAAGGGGGTAGCTTGTATTTTTTAATAAGATGTTTTTTGTCTAGTTCTGTGAGGAAAGTAGTATGGCTTAGAGTTTGGAGGCACATATTCCTTTTCAATTTCTTGCAAGAGTTTGAGAAATATTGTGTGAAAATGTCCTTAATGGTCCCCTAGAACTCATCAGTCAATCCATCAGGTTCTGGGCCATTCTTCCCTGATATTTTTTCTTATTTTCTAAATTTAATTGCTTGTTATTAAACTGTTCATAATTTTTTATATCTTCTTTGTTAAGTTTTGGTAATATTTATTTGTTTACTTTGTTTTGTGTGACCAAGGATTGAACACAGGACTTTATACTTGCGAGGCAAGCACTTATTCCACGTGCTATCTCCCTAGTCCAAGTTTTGGTAATTTAATGGGTACAGGAATCTGTTTTATTTCTTGGAATACAGTTCCTCACTGTAATTACTATCATGGTTTTCAGTGCTGTCCAATCTGATTTTACCTTTTTTTCTTCTGATTTCATTGATATGAGTCACTCTTTCTTTTGGTAAGCTTTGCTAATAGATCATCCATTTTGTTTATGTTGCTTCCAACAAACATTTCTTTGATTTATTTATACTTTGTATTGTTTCTTAGTCTCAATTCCATTAATTCCAACTCTGATATTTTTTATTTCCACCTATGAGCTTGTTGTGGATTTGGATTGCTGATGGTTTCTGAATGTTGCCAAGTTCAACATTACTAATGTGTGCTCACTCTGGTTTTGTAATATAAGCTCTGACTACAATAAGCTTCTTACTTAGGACTACTCCTTTTGTGTCCCATAGGTTCTGGTGTGTACTACAGGCCATACAATTTTATTTCAAAAATTATTGATTTTATTTTATTGCCTCTGTAATCCACTGCCACTTCCAGATGGTTATTATATTTCCAAATATTTATAAACTATTGTTTATTCCATGTTAATGTCCACTTTCAATGCACAGTATTCTGACAGTACACAGTGAGGAATTTAAATCCTTTTGTATTTATTTAAGCATTCTTTGTGGACCAACATGTGCAGAAAGTTTCGTGTCCTGTTAAGGACAATGCATATTTTTTTTGTGGCACTATGGTACACTCTGTGGTTATCTATTAAGTGCAGGTGTTCCAAAATGTGTACAGCTTTTATTTGCTTTTACTGATTTTTTTTGTTGTTGTTGTTTAGTTGATCTGCCTCATTGTGAAAGTGGGGTTTGAGTTCTGCTACTATGACTTTCTGGGTGTTTAATTGAACTTTTATATTTAGCAATGTTTGTGCTCCAGTATTTGGTATATATATACATATATATATATATATATATATATATATATATATATATATATATATCAAACAGCTCTTCCTTTTTTGTTGTCTCCATAATTAATATGCTATGCACTTCTGTATCTTTCTGACCACCAGTTTTTGTTTAATTTGCTTAGTCTGAGAATGAAATTTGTCACCCATGCATGTATTCAGAGTCTTGCTGTTGGATAAAATAATGCTTTTATATTCTTTTTTTATTCTATATCTTTTTCCTGATTATAGTCCTTCAAACTACAAATTAGGAAATACATACACCAAACCACCACTCTGGGAAATATTCACCGATATCGTGACAGAGACAGTGAGGCCAATAAAGCCAGAAATTCAGATTGAATACATCAAGCAAGATGATGAGATAAAACATTAAAAAAAATAAAAACAGAGAAATTATCAACTGAATCATTACCTTTCAATAGTAAATGCCAATATTAATGATCTCAACTTCCCAAATGAAAGACAGAGTAGCAGGCAGGATCAAAAACCAACTCTAGGGGCCCGCAGGATGGCTCAGTGGTCTAAACCGCCTGCTTAGGAAAGCTTGGGCAGCTGCAGGGACCGCGGTTCGATCTCTGGTACTACATGCTGTGCCAGCCCTGCCCTCAGGGCAGGCTGAGCCAGACATAAAAAGAAATAAACAAACAAAAACCAACTCTAAGGGCCAGCCTGATAACTCAGCGGATTAAAGTGCCTGCTTAGGCAGAGTGCAGGGGCTGGGATTTGATTTCTGGTGTGCCATGCCAGCTCTGCCCCCAAGGCATGCTGAGCCAGCAATTCAGAACGGGCATGGTGGCACACACCTGTCATACCAGAGCTTGGGAGGCTGAAAACAGGAGAATCACTTCGAGTCACATCTATGCACTGAGAATAGTGAGAACCTATAGACCCTGTAGATCCTGTCCTAAATAGAAAAAAAAAAAAAAAATCTAATAGCCTGTCACATTCAAGAAGTCATTTAATCTATTGCTTCTATATACAGTTTTCTATGCCTATTTTATTTATTTTTGACCTTTTGAGACAGCATTTCACTGTGTAGCTCAGGCTGGCCTTCATCTCACTTTGAAACCTAAGCTTCAAATTCAAAGGATCCTTTTGCCTCAACATTCCCAGTGTCGGGATTATAGGTAGGCACCACCATGCCTAGCTATACTTATTTTATTGTATAGAGAATGAACAATAAGAAACAAGAAAGAAGATAAAGAATTTGAAAACCAGATGATAGGAAATTAACAATTGCTGTTCAATTGAATATTCCATTTTTCAAAGTATTTGTTCAGATTACCAGATATGAGCATAAAAATTGTTCAAACAATTAAGCATGAACTGTTCCTTTCAATGAACCAATAGAAATAAGTAGTACAATTATCTTAGGGAAATAGATGCAACTAGAGACCATATTCATAAGTGAAATAAATCAGACACATGTTTAAACATCATATTGTCTCCCTAATGTAAGAAACTGAATGAGTAAATTCTGAAAGTTATGGTTGATTTGTGAAAGAGAAATAAACTGATCAAAAAGAAAGAACAAATGGGATGAGTGAAAGGAGAAGATAAAGAAAGAATGTAGGAATTTATAAATATATATGTATATATATATATACATATATATCTTGATAGCATAGGAACTTAAATCTGAGATCTCTAGGATGCTACAGGACACAGAAAAATATGTGCAAGATAATCCAGGAGGTGTCTCACATTTTTGAAAATAATTGCAGAGATAAGGATGGGCTTGAAGGATAGCAGCATTTTTTTGCGGGTTTCTATGAATCTTCTGCATTTTCAGGAACCTAAGAGGAGGTGCACTTGCTGGTGACCTCACTTCTTTCAACAGCTCTTTACTGAATTTGGATTTTAGTTCTCTGACTTTAATACGAACCACTTAATGGCACTCTCTGAATGCGTCGTCTCACCTTTAATGTGCAGGTACAAAGTAATAAAGACAAAAGCCACCGTTTACTGAACACCTGTCTAGTTCCCTGAGTCCAATCTCATTAATATGTATTTCAGGGGGTCAAGGGTACTGAGGCCTAGGGACCCTAACTAACTGCTTCTGACTTCATTATCCATTTCCCACATAAAAGTTATTGAAAACCACATTTTAAAGTTCCACTGCCATTAAGAGATAAAATCCAAGCTGTGAATCAACTGAGTACAGACAGGGCTTGGATTTGGACAAAGGTCTATCGAAATCGAAATCCTGTAGTTTTTAATTAAAAAGTATAACTTAAATATCATCTGTCATTATTATTGGTGATAAGTTCAGATTGGATGGGCTATTAAAAAGAAAATTCATTTACTTAGTTTCCTAATCATTTTCAGAAGAAATTCATGAAAGCCTTCCCTGGTGCCCACGTAGAAAGCCAAAACCAATGAAACTCCCCTCATCTGTGTGTGATGGTACTGAGCCGGAGAAAGCTGAGGAACAATTTATAGCTCAACCATTACAGTCCGTGCTGCACAAACTCTATTTTAGTCACCATTTTTCTTCCTTTTGCCATCACTACTTCCTCTTCAACCTGGGAAGGTAAAGTATACTTGAGAGGACAGCTGTGCAACACTGTTTATACACAAGCCCTGTTTCCAAGTGAGTCCCTTCCCCCATAGAAATACTCTAACACACTCTACGGCCATACTGACAGAAAATGCACAACACCCAGGCTGAATTCATTATTATGCATTCAGCCTTAATATATTTATTTCACTTTCTTACTTAAAAAGAAATCTAAATCAAGGCATTCTGTGATCCCCATCAAAGTGCCTTTCTGCTTCCTGTGCCTAATGGAAACGCTGACCTTAGATGCAGAGCTTGGAAAACAAAATGTCATAGATAGGAAGCTGCTTTCAGAACTTTCAAACGCGTGACCTCGACAAAATGTAAAGAATGCGCTGCCCCTGTTTTATCTCTGCCAACCAGAGGAGAATACTGTCCAACTCTGATAGATTATCAGTAATGTATAACAGGCTTTGAAATGCATCATGAACTTGCACTAATTCCTGGGTCTAAGGATGATGGGTTCTTTTAATTGGCAAGGTTTGGATGATATGCCTATTTTTTCTGACTACGTAAACAGGAATAAAGAGATGGACTGAGAAGTCTAAATCACATGGTATAAAGAGAAAAGCAATTTCTCCAAAGAAGGTGGTGGAAACATCTTAATCAAACCAAGAAGAGTGAAAGCAATATTCATTAAAATTATTATTACCACTGTGGCATTAAATGGAAAGCCTAAAGACAAATGTATTCCCTACCTGCTTCCAAGTCACCCAACTAGAAATTTCACACCAGGTTCATGCTCAATTCATTTGGATGAAATTATTCGACCAGCCACTAGTTCTTCTAACTATACTAGCATTTTCCACACGAATATAAAGAAGGACATTTGACAAATGTCTTGCTCTGGTCCAGACATATCTTATCTATTTAGTTTTTATGGTCTAGCAAACTTAATATAGGAGAAAATGAGGTTACTTAACATAGACAAAACTCCAAAATTCTTATATAGAGGTAGCAATCAATTTGGAATCACTGGGAACTAGAGACTCCTCTTAAAGTCACTTGCAGAGAAAACATCATATGTTTATTCATATAAGTAGATAGAAGAGGTTGATAAAACTTTTTGGAGTGATAGGGGGTCATGGTCTCTTTTAAACATCTACAAACGTACACTGAGGGAATTTTACAAATTAAGTTGCAGTGTGCCTTTAATTATTGCCAAGCCATGTCCTGAACCACAGAAGTTTAGAAAGTTCTCTAAATCACGCCAGTTCTCTCAGCAACCTCCCAAATCATTCATCACTTATTGTTCTAAAATTGTGCTTAGGATAAAGCTGTCAAAAGCGCCATTCTTTATCTTGTCAAGCTTACCTTATTCTCATATTGTGAAAATGTGAAGGGTGTTGGTTTGTTTCTGATAGCCCAAACCTTTTTTCCATAGCTTATGCTGCATTTGCTTGATTTAGCAACCACCACGGTGTAGAGTTCAGGGGTAACAGAGTCTTGTACAGATGGCGTCCTCCTTTACAACTTTTTATGACACTGTGGAGAAGGGAAAAAATGAATTTGAATTTACCAAACCAGAATTTATCTGTTTAGATAGGTGAAGCAAACTTTTTATGACACTGTGGAGAAGGGAAAAAATGAATTTGAATTTACCAAACCAGAATCTATGTTTAGATAGGTGCAGCAACTGGGGTTCTACCACAGTGTGACAGTGACTAGGACTGCGATGGCAGTGCATGCCTGTAATCCCAGCACTTGGGAGGCTGAAATCAGGAGGATCACTAAGAGTTTGATCTGAATAGTTAGACCCTGTAGACCTTGTAAAACCTGCATTAAATATGTTTTAAAAAGCACTGTACTGAAGTCACACCCCAACGCTGACTCATTTGTGCAAGCAGTAATTCCTTAGAGTTTCATCTTCTGCAAAATGGATTAGTAATGCCTGAGGTGCCAACTATTTGAAGATTTTGTTAGGCCTAGTTGACATTTTGTTTAATGGGTGCACTTCAAAGCCTAAAACGTGGAATTTTAAATAGTAAGTATGAGATTATAATTATCATTATTATCACTATGGACTTTGATCTTCCTAGGGCCAAATATCTTAGCTACTCACCAAATTTCTCCTTCTCACCCTCAATTTACCTCCTAAAGAAATACATCAGTAATTTCCTAAAATGATCTGTACTTATATTTGGCTGCAGCTACCCTGAACTGAAATTGACTGTATTTATCCTTAAGTTGACATTGACTTTTAAGTGGTACATGTTAATATTTTATGATAAGAATGTTTATTTGGAGAATTATGCTGATTATAAACATATGTATATAAAATCTTGATCATTTTTGTCGTCTTCCTGATCTCTTACTCCCTTGATTTCTTCTTCCTTTCTAACTCCCCTTCTTTTGAATCTGTGCACTGTGACTGGGCCTACTAAATTCAAACATTGTTTTATTTGATATGTCTATTATAATGTCGCTGCCAGTATTCACTACAATAAAGAGCACCACCAGCAGAAAGAGCAGTATCGCTGTGAGAGGTACCTAGTTTTGAGGAGGGGAGCAAGAGAGCAGTGCGGTTCAGATCTGTATGGCCTCATTGTCTGCCTTTGCCTTTCATCGGAATATCAGAAAAGAAGCTAAGCTAAGGGTCTCTTAAAATTAGATGGCTCAGTGGTCTAAAGCACCTGCTTGGGGAAGCTTGGGCAGCTTCAGGGACCGCGGTTCGATCCCCGGCACCACATGCTGCGCCAGCCCTGCCCTCGGGGCGGGTTGAGCCGGCCATGAAAATGAGTGAATAAACAAACAAAGGTTCTGAAACAAGAAAAAATAAATAAATAAATAAATTTTAGGGGCTGGGGAGATAGCTCCGAGGCACAAGTGCCTGCTGGGCAAGTGCAAGGTAGTGAGTTCGAACCCTGGTCCCACCACAAAAAAAAAAAAAAAAAAAAAAAAAAAAAAAAAAAACTAAGAGGACAGAGCTTGAAGGAGAAGCATGAAATTGTGCTTTTTTTCAGGAACTGTTGAGAAGGAGGTGAAATCATCTTTTAAGGCTGCAATTGCTTCCATAAAGTTCCCTTAAAACATTTTCCCTGACATTTTTTCCTTCCCTCCTTTTTCAAATGTAAATCACATTTTGAACTTATTTTTTTATACTTTGCTGAAAATAAACTACTACATGCTTATTCGAACTAAGAACTCTAGGGAACAACAAACAAATGAAAATGCGTTTTTAGATTGATAAAACTTGTTAGTCACAAAAGAAACCACACAAATGAAAATGTTACGTAACTGATAGCTTTTATACCTGTAAAACTTTGTCAGTCAAGTATTGATTTGCGGAGCCCTTTGTATCTGTGATAAATGAAGTAGAAAATACAAAATTGTATTTGATATGAAACAAAACCCAGGTACATAAATATTATCTTTCTCCATCTTTTGATGAGAAGTTACCTTCTCTTGGGTCCCATCCATAGCACAAAATATTTTAACTCTGTGTAATTTGCCAGGCTTTTTTATTTGAATATTATTACATCAAGATCATTGATAATTCATTATAGTTCCAAGAGGATGGAAATATTTTCAAACGAATGGAAAACATCTGCATTTCACTTATGATGCTTGCAAGAGGTAGAAATGTTCTCAAAAATATTTAATTTTCTCTTTACCCCATCAGTCTTACTGTTATGGCTAGACTGAAAAGCAATAATCCTAGATGGAGAGAATGTTCCATACTAATATGTTTACCACAGCCATATTCACAGTCATGAAAAGTTCTCTGTGCACTACATGTGGGCCTCATTGCTTCCTCTCTCTGTGCCACTCTGGCCTTGGTGCAGATGCTGAGCAGACGGTACATAGGCCTGCAATGGAATGGCTTTACAATGTGGCAATTGGGATGCTGCACTAAGTTAAATAAGGCAGCCACGGAGGGACAAGTACTAAGTCATTCCCCTTGCACGAAATCTATAAAATAACCAAACTCTTAAAAACAAAGACTGGAGCATGCTGCACTGCTAGGGTTTAGAGGAGGGAGAGAGGGGGCTGCACCTGATGACATTATGGATACAATCAGCCATGCAATATGATGCCTACGGTCAGTGATTGTCAACAATGTCGTGTTGCACATTGAAAAATGATCTGAGTGAGAAGATGTCATGTTAACTATTTTTACCACACACATAAAAATGGGGCATGTGGAAACTTTATTATTTGATAGACATGTTTATTATCTTGATTTTGGTGATAGTTTCACAGGTATGCACAGATGCTCAAGCTTATCAAATTATATATATTAAGTATATTCAGTGCTTTATCAACTGAAATCCCCATGAAGATGTTAAAAAGTTAAGCATATATAGATGTGCTAGTATAAGAGAACTGCTGAGAATTTTATTAGCACAAAATTATGCTATTTTATGTTATTTAAACATTGAAACATTACAGTATAAAATAAATGTATTGTAGGATGGCATTAAAGTATATAGCTGTAACTTTACTATATCATATTAAAGGCTGAGTGGGACGTGCCAAAAATATTTATGATCTTATAGGCAACTTTTCTTTATCTTCTGTTTTTTTTTTTTTTTTTAATCAATGAATACTTCTTTTGATGTCTAAAAAATTAAAGACAGGTTACATGATTTTAGTTCTAGAGTATGGTGTGGAAGAAATTATGACATGTCTTCTCAACCTAGGTTGTGAGTGACTTGAGAACAGAACCTTGGATTGAATGACTGTCCTGTTGGTCCTGTCTGGAGCCATTTAAAATCTTCCAGTACAGGAGGTCTAAGTATTCAAACAATGGTTTTAATAAGTGATTAAGAAACATTAGTTGTATGAGATAATATATTAATAATCTCAATAATGTACAAGTATGAGTCATCCAATTTCAATACAAAAGAAATACGAGCCCAACTACGAAAGCAAAATGAAAATTACCCTAAAGAGACAATCTGATGAGAACATGGAATATGAAGGGTACAATAGATAGTGGAAAAAGGAAAAGAACTTGTTCAAAGGTGAAGAGTTACTGAGTTGAGAAGGATAGGAGAGGGAGTAGGATAGATTTATCTATTATATGTAAGCAGAATGGTTCCAGCAGCTGTACTGTGGATTTCTACTGGTCTATGAAAGGAAGCAGTGAATGATTTAATTTGTTTCATCTTCATTTTTCAATTGTACTTTCTCTTCCTAATTTCTTATACTTTTTCCCATTTTATATGTATATATCTGGTAACATGAATAACTGGTTGGAAGACAACATTATGTATTGAAATAAATACTGTGAAATTTGTATTTGTTAAGGGAAATTTGGTGTCACTTGTATTTTTCCTGTTTTAATTCGAATTTGTACTCCCCTTAAAAAATAAAAAAATTAAAAGATCACCTAGAAAATATATGTACACATCATTCCACCTTTTAACAAAAATATGATCCTTTTTAAAAGTATATTAATTATGTTTTGTGTACAGATACTGTGTTATTTAGTGTGAAAAGTGTAACAGCTTGGCTACTTCCAATGTCACTGAAGTAAAAAAAGTTGTAGCTATCTACTTATATGTCACTTTGATCCCACTGACCTATCCAAATGTTCACGTAAATTTAACGGGTTTCTGTGCATGTATGTATGTGCATTATATATGCAAGTGCATTCTAGAAATAAAATTCAAGACCTTGGAGGTGCTAAGCTGGTACATTCCCACTGAGTGACACATCCAGCCCATTTCCTTATTTCATAAAACCTTTTTCCATGTGAATGATTCTAGACTCAGAAAAGACAATTCACAGAACTACTACAGAAGAAGCAAATGATTCTTACAGCTATGAAAAATGTTGAGTCGGGTCAGCCAGAGAGCTCAGTGGATTAAAGCGCCCGCTTAGATGTATGCAGAGACTGGAATTCATTCGTTTGTGTGCTGTGAGGACCGTGCCCTCAGAGCACGTTAAGACAGGGACTGAGACTGGGTATGGTGGAGCACACCTGTAATTCCAGCTCTCAGGAGGCAGGAAACAGGAGGATCACTATGAGTATGATTGCATAATGAGCCACTAAAACATTTTTAAGAAATATTTTGAAATATTGATTATGGCAAGATACTCTATTTTGGGAGATTGAGTATTAACTCAGAATATGAATATAATGCATTTATTACACAATGTCAGATTGATAATAGTACTGTCTCAATTTACATTCATATAATATATGAAAATATTTTTCTTGTGGTCCACTATATAAATGAACTGCCATGTATTAAATTTTGCTCATGTGGAAGAAATAAAGAATAGACCTCATGATTCCTAGTTTTTTTTTTCTTGATAATTATGAGTATTGCTTCATATGGTCAATCACTAATTAAGATTGGTAATTTACATTCATTATATTTTTAGATTTTTAATGTATAATAATTTTTAAAAGATCACATATCTTTTTATCTGCCATTAGAATAGCTAGTAGTAATGCATACTATGTTACAGTAAACAAATAAACTGTACAGCTATTATGCTTATCTATGTATATATGTACACATTTTCACCTATGTGATTATATAAACTATGAGCACTATGTCTATTTAGTATAGAAATAATAAACAGTATATATGCTTACATTTTCTAATTTATTTTAAACATGTATGTTCCTTCATATTTCTTCTTTGTTTTCTTGTTTATGAAGATTGTCCCAAATGCTCACAATATCTTGTGGTACTTCTGTTTTATTTATTTAATCATTTACTTTTGTATTTAAGCTTGGAAACCATCTGGAATTTATTTTTTATATGACGTGAGACAGGCTCCAACTAAATTTTCTTCCAGATGGGTAGCCAGTTGTGCCAGCTCGATTTAGTTTAACCATCCCCTTCTCCCACGCTGAAATGCTGCTTTTGTTCCATTTTAAATTCTCATATAAATATTGTGACTTATTTTAAGATGTCAGATTTATATTTTGTGCCATAAAAATTTCTGAGTTCTGGAATTGTAATACAGAAGAAAATAATTAAATTATCCATTCTCCTTGCTATTATAGTCTAGTAGGGAAAAAAAGAAAATAACTTCCTAACTAACAAAATGTATAAATAAATATTTAATGGTGAAAAAGTAAGAAAAGAAGGAAGAGTAGAAACGACTCTTTTGGTTCATTTACATCTTCTTTTATAAAGTGAAATTTTAACATGCCCAAATGATGTTAAACAGCAAGCTATGTGCATATATTGAATCATGGAGCTTTGAAATTAGAGGAAAAAGCAATGATTAATGCCTATAAGCGGAAATACACTTGGCATTTTATATAAACATGAGCAATGTGGATGTGACTAGATAGGGTAACCAAATGGGTAGGCTGTTATTTGTATCTGTGGATAGTGTTATTTTCTATTCTCATCTCAAAACTACTTTGAGTTGAATACCAAATTGTGACAGCTTGTTCCAATAGAAGCAAGAAAAGCCAAAATTGGATATTGTCCTTGGAAAAATTTATATATTATTTAGGAATTTATATAATCATTACTAACATTTCTGAGTATTGTTCCTATGCTTAAAGAGTAATAACAGGATTATATGTCTAGAAAGAGCTTAAACCAAGTTTTTGTAAGTGGAAAGGACTTGATTGCATGATATATGTTAGTTTTATGCTTTGGAGTGATTATTTGAAAATTGGCCCAGTTTTCTATGACACATTTCCACAAAAAGTCATGTATTCTCTATAGCAAGTTTTGTTTACACTGTTTAAATCATTGATTAAGATTACAGTTGATATTCAAAATACATTACAAGAATGGGTATGGTGTCAGACACCTGTAATCCCAGCTCTTGGAAGACTATAAACAGGTGGATCACTACAAGTTCAAGATCCTGACTACCCTATACACCCCTCCCTAAAATATATATTTGATTTGACCCAGCAACCAGGCTCAGCACGTAAGTGAAGACCACCCTGGGCCCACTAAAAACTCATTTAACCCAGCAAACAGGCCCAGCGTGTGAATGAGACTGCCCAGGGCTGGCTAGAAACTCATTTGACCCAGCAACAAAGCCCAGAATGTGAGTGGAACTTCATCCATTAGAGAGACCCAGTGTGGAAAACTGTGGCAGAACTCCCTACAGAGATGAGACCTATCCAGCTGATCCAGGAGCAGAACATCTTGCCAGAGTGACACAGCAGGTTCACCTCCAAGGGCTGCAGCAGTAAGAAGAGGAACTCAGCAGCCAGATTCAAGGCACACCTACGAGGATGAGTTTGAACGTGGCTGATCCAGATCTGGTGCTAAGTTAAGAACTCTATGAAAGCTCCACATCAAAAGTGGGAAGCCAGAGCTTAAAAAATGATAAAGGGAAGTAGCAAAATGTGCCTTCAGGCTCTGAACCTACCAAGAACAAATACAGGAGACAGTGGCGTAGAAGAAATTGGAAGTTACACACCTGAAATCTCTGAAATAATAGCATCTGAAGTAAAGAAAGAATTGCAGAAAGATACAAAGAATATCGGATCAGAAATAATTTCTGAAGTAAAAAAAAGAAATAATACCTATAATAAAAGAAATACTAAGCGCTTCTAAAAACGATACTGATAAAAAATGATGGAATCTTTGAATGAGCAATATAGAAAAGTAATTGAAGGTATGAAGCAGATTCAAAATGCTATACAGGAACTTAAAACCTCAGTCACAAGTTAGCAAGACCATTTTAATGAAAGTGAAAATAGACTTTCAGACCTTAAAGACATCATTGCAGCTAGTGAAGAGGTAAGAAAATATCTCTTAAAAATTACTAGGATGCAAGAAGAAATAATTCAACATCTGAGAGGTGATGCAAAGATGAACAGAATAAGACTAATAGGCACAATGAGAAATAAGGAGTCAATATAAATGACATAAAAAGAATATGGGCAGAAGTAATAGCAGAAAAAATCCCAAATATGGTGAAACAATTTGACATTAATATAACTGAAGCATATAGAACTCCAAACAAAGTCAACCCAATGAAAACCACATCCAGACATATAATAATCAAGATCCCAGCACAGAAATAGTATACTAAAAGGCACTAGAGAAAAGAAACAGATCATATTTAAAGGAAAGCCCATTAGAATAATGGCAGATTTCTCTTTATAAACCATCAAGTCAAGAACAGCATGTAGCAAAGTACTTCAAGTCTTTCAAGAAAACAATTTCCAGGTCAGATTGCTATAACCTGTAAAACTCTCTCTCAAGTTCAATGGAGAAGTGAAATACTTCCAGGACAGAGAGCAGTTAAAGAATTTTATGATGACAAAGCCAACCCTTCACAGTTTACTAAAAGGTATTTTAGAGAGGGATCAAATGACAACCCCATGAAGGAGAATGAAAAGAACCTATCAAATAGGGCAAACAAATTAAACACAGGAAAAAAAAAAAGAGGTATACAAAAACAGTCTTTCAGCTATTCCTTTGCATACAGCAACAGAATATGTCCACCAGCATATTCAACAAATGACCTTCTCCTGTATTCTATGGGTCATGATTCTGTCTGAGTCTACAAGATGGATATCAAGGAAAAAGCAGTAGCTGAGTCCAACAAGTGACACTCAGCCCCCAACAAGCGTCATGGACACTCTCCATGTCCATGACATGCTAGAACTTTGCATGATATCCTATCCCCAAACTATTAGAAGTGCTGTTCATATATTCGTAATTCCAATATTTCTGTTATGTTTTACTCTTAGTAATTCTTTATTACTGTGGAAACTTTCTTTTTTTTTTTTTTTTTTTTTTTGTCTTTTTGAGACAGGGTCTCACTATGCAGTTCAGGCTGGCCTTGAGCTCACTTTTGTAGCCCAGGCTGGTCTTGAACTCGCACTGATCCTCCTGCCTCAGCCTTCCGAGTGCTGGGATTACAGGCATGTGCCACCACGCCCGGCTTACCATGGAAACTTTCTTAGTTGATATCTTTGCATATATTAAGTTATTCAAATACTATGAAAGTACTCTGAATTAATTATAGATTTGTACATATGATACACAAAATTCTGGTCTCAAAGTTGGATGTATGACTTGATTTGAACTTTGGAATATTGTTTTTATATATTTAATTTAATTTTAATTAATTCACATTTAGTTAATTTTCTGACAATTGTTTAATTATAATTTTGGTTTTATGATCCATACTGTATCTCTGACTTACAATCTAATTGTAACACATGGTAAGATATTTTCTTCTAGTATTAGAAATTTTAAAAAGAAAAAAGGTATACATATATATGTACACAAACATATATATATATATATATGTATATATATATATACACATACATACATACAAGAGAGGGTAGATATATAGCTACTTTGTCTTAATTCATTGAGAATAAGTTTGGACAAGCTATCAGGTCTGCATTTTATCCTCTGAAAAACTACTATGAAAAAAACAATATGCATATACTAATTATAAGTAACAATCACACTAACTTATTTTGAAACTGTTTCATTGTTAGTTTATCTTTTTTCTCATTAAAATGAATAAAAAATCTAAAATTATTTAGGATAAATGCTTAAAAATCGAGATATCTTTGATAGCCTATATAGCAGTTATATTTTTCATTTTCCTAATATAACACATCAAATATTATCATTTAATTCTTTTTAACTATATTATTTGAAGAACAGTGTAAGACTTTCTTAAATGCCTTTTCAGAATTCGTATGTAGACAAGCCAGGCGTGGTGGTTCATGCCTGTAATCCCAGCATGTAGGAGGCTGAAGCAGAAGGATTAGTGCAAGTTCAAGAGCAGCCTGGGCTACAAAAGTGAGTTCAAGACCAGCTTGAAATGCATAGCAAGACCCTGTCTCAAAAAGACAAAACAAACAAACAAAAAAATCCACCACGATGGAATTCATGTATAGACAGTTAGTTTCCCACTTTGTAAACAATTCTGTATAATTAACTTAATTTACTTTCTTCCATATATTTTAGTTTTATATTTTCAGTGCTTCTCTTATTTGCTTATTTATTTATTTTTGTATCAGGGGAGGGTCTACAGGGTTCACAGTGTGTCATTACTAGATTGGACTCATAGTGATCCATCTGTTTACAGACTCCCAAAAGCTAGGATTATAGGCATGCACCACCACACCCAGTCTCAACTGTCATCTCGGCGGGCCCCCTGGGTGGGGCTGACACCTATTATATAGGTGTATAATATGGTATATATTACACATACACACACATATATGTATATGTATATGTATATATATATATATATATATTTACCAAATTTCTTTATAAATACACTTTTACTTTTCATTGTTTAATCTGTTCTGCTTTCTGACTTAATCCACTTAATATTTCATGGTAATTATTGAGAAAAAAAAGACATTTTATGACATCAAATTTTCCATCCATGGGTATGTTTATTTTTAAGTAAGATAGTTTAAGAGAGAAATATATAGATAAATAGATAGACATATAGATAGACATCAGAAAAGAGGGAAGCAAAAAAATATTGGGCATGTCTTTACATATTGGTTTTCAAAGACAATGTTTCACTAATATAACTTGGGAGAACTGATCAGTATATAAACAGATGGACCTAGATTGAAATATAATGCCATTTAATTTTCCCACTATTACACTTAAAAAACAAACAAATTTCTTATGCATTTTGAAATGTAACCACTTTTTTGTCATTATTTCTTGAAGTTATAGACTAATCTTATAACCATTACTTTTAAGTTTTGTTTCAAAAATGTGTCTATTTTTGTGGAGATTTTGACAACTATGAAAATGTAAATTCAATTCCAAAGCCTTTGTAAATTGTGAGCTTATTTCTGCTGTTACAAATAAAATGTCAGCAGAAAGTAAATTGAAATGATTTTCAAAAACTTAAATTGAGTCAGGGTGCAGAAACGCGGCTTCATCCTAGTCCGTGAATATTCACGAAATCCTTGCCGCACGCTGGGCACTGCGCTAGGCACAGCAGGAGATCTAGAATTCATAGCAGCAGTCGCTGTCTTTAGGAGGCCCTAATTCAATGGGAGCGACAGACACGGACCCAAACAATCTTAATATTAGCCAGGCTGTTGTAAGTGTTACAACAAAGGGACTTGAAAAGTGTAACAGGGAGATAAAGTAAAGATATTATCTCCAACCGAGCGAACTTGAGCAAACAAATAAATGCCACAGCTGGTGCAATAAAATGTGATTTCAAGGCAAGAATGCTTTAGTTTTAATTGCTTTCAATGTTATTAGGCAACTGGCCAAGAAATGTTTTCTTCAATATCAAGTTATAGCTCAGGAATATCACTTGAGGAAGTTGAGCTCTTCGTTTTGAGAGTTTTTTTTAGTACAATACCCATCATGAATGTTACCTGACTTACTAATTTTCATAGCCTATTGGATTTCTGGTGACCCAAACTTGCCTTCTGGACAGAGAAAACTTTCCAAAACTGCAACAGGATAGATTTGTGAGGAGTTAAAATTAAAATACAGGTCCCCAACTTCCAGCAGAGCCTCTCTCCTGGTCCACTGGATTTCTCATCTTTCATCTTACTTTATTCTTTCATCCTTCTTCTCAACAAATATTCATAGGATTTTCTTTGTGCCACAATCTTGGTACCCATACTATTGCAATCCATGTGGCATTCCCTTTTTGAATTCATATAGAGACTTATGAATTCATATAGAGACTTATGAAATTACACTCAACATTCAGTCAACACAGATCATAAGGTACTGTCTTTGTACATTTATTTTATGAGGACATGCTTACAAACATATGTTTTGGAAATTGAAATGTTCTACATTTGAACTTTACTGCCAAAATGCCAGAGGTTCATCAACTCGAGAGTGTCTGCAGGACAATAGCCCTGTGGCCTTTGCTCTCAGACAGGTGACACCAAGAGAGAAGAAGGTACTTAAATTGCACAAGAGACCTAAATAATAATTCCATTTTTTAAGATATTCTGCTGAACAAATTCTTATTTCTCATTGTTGAATAATTATAAAATTGTTAATCTTAAATTCTAGCAGAAAAGACACCTTTAAAATATTACCTACAGAAACATAAATTGAACTAAAGTAAGAGATATAAACACATGGCTCTCTTTCATACTTTATGACCTTAGATCTCGTATCTCCTCATTCTGACTTAAGCCTAAGAATCCTTCTCTCTTCTGTGATCCTCAGAAAAGTCATGCCCTATTTGAGCTTCTAGCCAGTGCACATATTTCCTCTCTGGCCACTTGGTTGCCTGGACTTTATACACGGATATAGATGCCTACCCCTGTCTTTGTACATCTGGTACCTAAATTTCATTTCAAACTTTTTTTAAATTCTTTTTCTTTTTTTTAAATTGTATTTATTTGTTTTTGTTTCAGAACCTTTGTTTGTTTATTCACTCATTTTTATGGCCGGCTCAGCCCGCCCCGAGTGCAGGGCTGGCGCAGCATGTGGCGCTGAGGACCGAACCGTGGTCCCTGAAGCTGCCCAAGCTTTCCCAAGCAGGTGCTTTAGACCACTGAGCTATCCCACCGGGCCTCATTTCAAACTTTAACATCATATCTTCAAGACCATTTTCTCCAACTCCCACCACAAATCTGTGCAAATGCTCATTTTTGCCCCACCTTGTCCTTTTGTATGAGAGCACTTAGCAAGCTGTACTTTGGATGACTCAGGGTCTGCATCTCTTCCTAAATCCTAAGGAGCTGCTTGAGCACTGAGCATGAATATGCTTTATTTACTCTTTTAATTGTCTGCCTCACTCAGTGGACCTGAGTCATTTTTAAAGAAATATTTGACAACTGAATGAATGAGGGAATAGATAAATTGAAAACTGTGTTAGTCACTATAGTGCATGCATAATCAACAGCAAAATCTAACTGATTTGCAAGTGCAGCAAGCACAAATTGGTAGAAGTTAAGTTACTATACATTTTTAAATGATTAAAAATAATAACTAGCATGGGCAAAAATCACTTTTTTAAAAGTGGCGTCTCAGAGGTAAGTCCAGTCATGAATTGGAACATTCATTTCTTCTACATTTGTTTCCCTCAAACAAGCAAGTCACCAAAATGCCATGATTAGGACGGATCCAGCATTCAGAGATTTGTACATAATTCATAGTTTAAGTTCTGCAAGTTTGCATAATAAATAGTTTAAATACTGCAACAACAGAGCTGGAGAGGAAATTAGAATTCTGAATGAAAAAGTTAATTATACCTCCAAGGAATTTTTTTTTTTGCCATACATTAAAAACAAGCTTAGAAGAAGATAATTTAGACTAAAAAGAGATAGAAATGCAGGAGATTATGGAGGGGTGATTACTGACAAATTATCTTATTAAGTGGGGGTAATTAAACCAAATTAATTTTAAAATTATAGTACTGGATTCTAGATCAACAATAGTATAAAATGGTTTCCAGAGCTTATGGTATTACAGCTGGAAACATTCTGATAGAAAGTGACTCCATCCTTAACCGTATTAGAAGTTTCTTTGTTTGCTTCATCCTGTCTAGTCAGAGAATCCACAGAGAAGGATATACTTTTCACCTCACCCCCCCTTCAGTTAGGCTGAAAAGTATAAATTAACAAGTAAAATAGCTTTTAATCAAAAAAGATTACATAATATTTCTTTATTCTTATATGTGTCTACTCAACCAGCCAGCTGAGACACAGGTTTTGCAACTACCATTCCTAAATAAAATGAATATGGCATCAGTCCTCTGCTGAGAACATTACTATGTTATCTCATTTACTTTCGACACTAGCTCATTCAAATATGCTCAAACATCAATCTCAAACTAGGGGTCCAGAGCAATTCAGTGTCTAACCCAAGAACACACTCTTAACAATTTGTGTAGGTGTGGACCGAATGCTACCCAGAATGCACCCTGAAAAGAACTGGAAGACACTGGAATCACATCCCAAGCTAAACCAATGGTATCAGGGTCCAGACAGAAGTCCTCCACTGGAGGTTTCATAATATAAGGAAAAAAGGTGCAAAGGGAAAGGGATCTAGCTTCCTAGGTAAATATTGGAGTTTAGCAAAGAGTGAAAAGTGAGGGCGGGAATGAACTTTGGTCTCATTTCAACCACAACATTGCTCTGTCAATGTAACTATTCTAGTGACCATATCACAGTCTGTACAAAGGGACAAAAGACTTTTAGTTTAGTAACAAATTTTGTTAGTAAAGCCAACAACCTACTCTCTTCTGAGGGAATTCCAGGGGCATTCTTCACAACACTCTCCCCTCCATAGGCCCCCATAAGAGAAGAGTGTCCCTAACCTTGACTTCTAGCATATTACAGCTCACATAAGGCACTCAGGCTTGGCTGCCAGAGGAGTTCTGTGTAGAGCAGCAAGTTTAGAGCCAAACCCCCAATGCCTGGAAATGTGTTCTAAGACTTCAGTCCAAATCTGGCACGGGATAGCTTGATTTTTCTCTATACAACCACAACCAATTTATCAGCAACAACTGGCAGCTTTGAATTCAAGTCAAGACATTTCCTACTCCTTCTTCATTGTACCCATCAGTGTCACTCATGTGAATTATGGTATAACCTTCTGTCCTTGTCTCAGTAAGATTTATTTTTTATTTAATAGCCAGAATATTATTCTTGTATTCAGTAGCTTTCCTTTCCACTCAAAGTGCAACAATGTATGTAATACAGTTTCTAAGGCTCCACATTACTTGGACTATTGGATTATATCTCTAATCTCAGACAACTCCTGCTCTGACTCATTCGTGCTGCTCTGGCCTCCATGCTCCTCAATACTTACACCAAGTCATTTCAAATAAGTAACTCTACAATAATTGCATTTTCCATATGTTTTCTCAAATATATGCCTGACTGAATCCCTCTATCAAGGTCTTTTTTCTTTTCTTTTCTTCTTTTTAGTGTATTTGGTGGTTACAGGGTCTCACTACACAGCTCAGACTCTTGGTGATCCTCTTGCTTTCAGCCTCCCTAGTTCTAGGATTACATGCATTTTCATCTATGCCCGGACTCTGACTGGCTCAGCCCACCCTGGCAAAGGGGCTGACAGTGGCATGTGGGGTACCACCTTGAGCGGACTCCCTGTGTTTGCCTCAGCTTGCCTAAGCAAGTCCTTTACTTTAGTCCACCCAGCTATCTCGCCAGCCCAATCAAAGGACTTTGATCAAAGTGCTATAAGAACTTATATGACAACTCTGTGAAAACTTTAATGCACTCGATTCCCACTGAAGTCATAGGTCAGCTCTGACCACTGTCACTTTATTTTATTATTATTATTATTATTATTATTATTATTATTATTATTTTTGCTTTTTGAGACAGGGTCTCACTATGCAGTTCAGGCTGGCCTTAAGCTCACTTTTGTAGCCCAGGCTGGTCTCGAACTCTCACCGATCCTCCTGCCTCAGCCTCCCGAGTGCTGGGATTACAGGCGTGCGCCACCACGCCCGGCTTAAAATTTCACTTTTTTTTTTTGTAGGACTGGGAATTAAACTCAAGCACTTGTGTTTGCCAGGCAGGCATTTATTCTACTGAGCTATCTCCCCCAGCCCCAAAATATTTTTTATATTTATTTATTTATTTATTTTTCTTGTTTCAGAACCTTTGTTTGTTTATTCACTCATTTTTATGGCTGGCTCAGCCCACCCTGAGGGCAGGGCTGGCGCAGCATGTGGTGCCAGGGATCGAACCGCGGTTGCTGAAGCCACCCAAGCTTTCCCAAGCAGGCGCTCTAGACCACTGAGCCATTCCCCCGGGCCCCTGTCACTTTAGTGTTCACTGTGCACACCTTCTTCTGATCCAATGGGCTACTTCTTTTCTGCCTCTCCTACCTAGAAATCAAAGTGGCCATCAGCGGATATGATCATGTGTGACCTGCTCTGTCAGCAACACCACAACATTACCGCCACATGTCACATAAGCGAAGGGATAAATGGGTAAAGGGTGCAACTGCTAGCTAAAGATTATCCTCAAGAGGTATCATCTAGTTACAGAACTGTAAATAGGAGGCTGCAAGCAGAAGTGACAGGGACAGGGAATACGGTAAAGGACAGAATGTGGAAGCAAGCACAAGCTTGTACCAAGCGTGTCTTGGAGGGAGAAGCTGGAGTGCGTTATTCATAGAGTGAATGCAGAAGCCACCAATATTCTAACTTCGTAGTGAGCCAGCCGCCAGGCTTCCTACTCTGGGTGTTTAAGATTTTTTTTTTTGCCCATTGTTACTTTGAAGTCTCAGTGAACTATTTAGACTCCGTTATTGTTTCTCACACTCAGGGAACTCAAAGAAACCATTATATCACAATATATCTGATTTCTTCTATACACCATATGCTCTGTTTGGTGCTTTAACATATATTATCTCTGTGTTTCTTCCCAGAAATTTTGCATCATAAACACCATTATGATCATTTTATGCGAAGCAGACTAAGTGCCTGCCAGGCAAGGGCAAGCACCCAGGTTCCATTCTTGGTATCACATGCTGTGCCTGACCTGGAACTGGGCATGGCAAGCTTGTTACCAAAACTTGCCTTGCTGGAACATGCACGGAACTCCAGGACTTCAGGGGCTGAGATGGGAGGATCGCTACAAGTCTGAGCTGTGTAGCAAAATCCTGTGCCAAATAAACATATAAATTAATAAAACATTTTTTTAAAAAAATTAAAAATTTAGCAGCAGGATATCAAAGGCATAATTCATGTATCAGAGTCACACATGGTGCTGAAGTGTGCCTGGAATTTCAAAACAGATGTTCTAATATGAAGATATATTTATTTTTAACAACACAATGTTTTTCAGAGTTTTTTTTCAGAGATGCAACTATAATTGTATAATTGCTTATATACCCCTTATTTATGGTTTTTAAGTCTCACAATTTATTTGTCCACATGTAACATTTTAGCTTCACAAAATGGTGCTGCAATTTTTCTGTCTTATTCTTTTGATTACCTACGAACTTAGCAAAGGTAAATATCACAGCTCCCTCCATTTGTCTTATAATGATGCCGTGTTGCTTGTCTGCGCCCCCTCACTCTTTCCTGTATGTACTGAGCCAGGTTAAGACTGAAAATGGATCAGAATGCTCAGGAGATAATTAGCAATGCAGAAACAGACACTCGACAGGCAAGAGCACCTTTCCAGTTTTGATGACAGCTGATTAGCAATTAAACTTATGATTGATGACTTAAAGGAAAGGTAGCTACACCCCTCCCACTCATGCACATTCCTTTTCACATATAATGCATCTTTCAAAAACTGTTAAGCCACAGGAAAATACACTTACATGTTCTCATTCTTCATATTATATCGGATAATGTGAGTGACTTGCTCAAGGGCACATAGATGGTCAAGCTCTGTGTCTCCTAATGTACTCAATTGTTCTTTACTGAATGGTATTTTACCTATCTTTGAAGACAGAATTCAAAATGTTGGATGCATTTTTAAGACGCTCAGGGGTCTGAATGTCTCCCCAGTCATCCCTCCTCAGCATACTAGTTGAAGGAAACTTCTATGAAGCCTACTCTTTCCTTCACTCCTTTCCATCAATTCAACTCTTTTCTGGATCCTCTTGCGCTGCAATACCTGATTAAAGCAATCAGCCAAATCAACCGGGTGTAATTATGACCATGTTTCTCTGACTTCCTGATCTCTAGTGGAAGAAGCCAAAACTATGGAAGAGCCTTTAATAAGAAGGATCAGAATCTAAGAGTACTCAAGCTCTTAGGACATTCTCAATGGCAAACATATACAGTAAGATTCTTGCTACAAATAATTTTCCTTAACTGTTAACCTGATTACATTGAGCCCAAGTGTAATCAATAGAATTAAATACATCCATAAATCCATGCCTTAGTTCCTTTCTCCTTGCTAGGATAAAATAACTGACACCCATAAGAGAATGGAAGAAAGGTACATTTTAGCTCACAGATTATAGAGATTTTAGCCCACAGTCAAGTACCTCTAAGGTGGGATATTTACGGCAGAGAGTTAAGGTACAGGAAAAAGAGCCTATAGCATGGTAGGAAGGAAAGAGGGAGTGCTCAAGTCAGGAGGGATACCAAGTCCTGTCAGTGGAATAATCACGTATCTCACACACACACACACACACACACACACACACACACACACACACACACACACACACTCCTGTATCACACATGCATGACGCAGTCCTCACCCAAAGATCCACCGTGAATGCATGAAGTTGTACGGGGGCATCAAGATATAAGCCACAGCATGTCTGTTTATAAACTTCTAAGTATTCAGTCAGTCAGCCTCTAGGAAGATGTTCTACCAGATTTGTTTTCTTCGAAAGATTAAACACAAACAAATTATTCCTACAAATCCATGTAGTCACGCTTCCATCTTGAGAGCATGCTTTCTACCTCAGTTGATACATAGGCCGCCCTGTGTTCCCCTTGGTAAGACCTTCCAGTTCTGCCCTGTGTTTGCTTCTGTTTTCACCAACACCAATGTTCTGCACAGGAATTATGAGCCATTAACAATGGACTCTACCATATGATGCCCAGCGAAGATAGAAGAATTAGAAAAAAAAAAAAAAAAAAAAAAAAAAAAAAAAAAAAAAAAAAAAAAAAAAAAAAAAAAAAAAAAAAAAAAAAAAGGTGGAAGATCTATACTGTCAACCACAGCCTTTACCCCCAAGCACACAGTTTTTAAAGTAATATCTTCTTAAGAAGCATGTCCCTTATGCTGAAACATTGATGTTTCCTTTCTCATTCTGTAGCTTAAAATGCATTACTTACCGTGAGTCCTGCACACTGTGGAACTTTGGTGTTTATCGTTTCGTTTATATCTACGTCGGTGAAAAAGCCACAGAACAGATGGAAAAGAGTTAAGCCTCACCTGTAATGAGGCTGTCTTCGAAGTTGATATTCTTGCTCACTAGAATAAGACCAGAATCATCACCTTTAGCTGGCTTAGATGAATCCATAGCCTGTGTTTGATCTGACTGGACCTTGTTTCCTTTTTTCTAATCCTTCCTCTTAATAATACTTGCCACACCTCAGAGGCTCCACTGTAGGGAAACAAATGACGTAAAATTTGGATCTTTCTTTCTTCTTTTCTCATTATGTATAATTAACTTCCCATTCTGAGTTGGAGTCACAAAAGAAAAAAAAAAAGAGTAACTGGATCAAGGCAAGACCCAAGTCCACTCTGGAAAACACTACATTTTTACAAGCAGTTGGGGAAAAATTAAAGATGTGAATTCCAAAGTGTGTGCATAGTTCAGTCCATTCAGACTTGCTATTCGCAAACCATAGAGTATTGCTCTTAGGTAGGTTCTGCTTCCTGCCTGTGACCTTCCTCTGCTTTCATTTTATGTTTCTGGATCCTCAGTAATACTGAAGGCTCTTTGCCTTTACCTGGACATTTATCTTCACTCTGAGAGACTCTTGCACTGCCCTCTCAGAAGTACATTGCATTGTCTCTTACACTTCCTGCAGAAACGTGAACAGATGCTTTTGTGAACCCATAACCTCTGCATTCTGCAAACCCAGCAATATACAGAATTTGCTTTTGGAGGGAACAGTATATTAGCTCCATTAGTCCATATCTTCAGGGGCCTCTGAATATCCAAATGTCTGAATTCAGTAAAATATTTCTCTATGCTCCACTGAATGAAGATATTTCTTAGCAATCTCTCTCAAACACATGTCTTTCACCAATGTCCATTGTTTTACAACCTTGAGCCTGAGAAGAGTTGAGTTTGAACAAATGTGATGTTTTTAAGCCATCTTTCCTATTGTCTTCAGGCAATGGACTTGACTTCATTTTAAAGCTAGTCTTTTCAACCATCATGTCCTCCTTGACCAGAATTTCTATTTTATGAAAGTGTCAGATAACTTAGCTTTAAGTTTTTCTTCTGAGCCTTAATATAAATGGGTCTAAAAACAATCAATATCTTGAGCGCCACATCTTGAATTCATGATACATCCTGAGTGTGGAGTCATCTTTAATTTTTTTAAACATATTATTCACAGCACTTGGGAGGCTGAGACAGGAGGATTGGTGCAGAGTCCGAGATCAGCCTGGGCTACCAAAATGAGCTGAAGGCCAGCCTGAACTGAACTGAATAGCGAGACCCTGTCTCAAAAAGACAAAAAAAAAAAAAATTATTCAGTGCCCTTAACCTCTCTTTAAAAGAGATCCCAGCACATGTGCACAATGTAAGCAATCTTTTCCCTAGATTGTAAGACATGTGGCATCTAAGCCAGTTGCCAGTAGAACATGTTTTTCCCACGGGAAATCTCTTGAATTTTGACTTTAGTGTGTAAATTTCTGTCAGCATTGTGCGCTGCAACTTTTACAACGCTAGACTTTCATAAATCTCTGTGCATAGTACTCAGGGATATCATGAAGTCCCATCATCAAACATTTCCAAACCCTATCCTCATATCAGAGCCATGGTCCAGTATACTCACAGCAATGACCCCACTTTTCTGAAACCAAATTTTATATCAATTAGCTTTGCTATTGCTGGGATAGATTACTGCAAATGTGCAATTTAAATTAAGAATTGCTCACCGTTTCAGAGGGTTCAGTCAATAAGTTGGCTCCAAAGCAGAAGCAGCATGACGGAAGTGCTTGCTGGAGAATGTTGTTCCCTTCATGTAGACCAGGAAGCAGTGGGAGAAAGGAGAAAGAAGAGACAAGGTCATGCCTTTCTAGTTCCCATTGAAAATAGGAGACATTTTTTTGTGTGACTGGGGTTCAAACTCACAACCTTGCAATTGCCAGGCAGATATTTGTGCCACAGAGCTATCTCCCCAGCTCCCCAAAATAGGAGACATTTTTGAGGGATTTTTAACTCAAACCATGGCATGACCAAAATCTAGACTTCTTAGACCGATGATAAAAAGCATTGTGTTTTGTGAAAATGTTTGGTGTTCATCCAATCCAAAGAGAGATAGTTTGTAAAAATAATCAAACTCTCACATGTTTTCACATGCTAAAGGAGTGATTACAAATGTGGACTTTGGACTCAGATCAACTAAGATCAGAACAGTACTCTTGTCTGAAACACGCAGGACATTTTCTCACCATGAAGTCTAGAACTTTCATCTTCAAAAATGAGGCCGTCATGTCTAATGGATTGCTACTGTATTGCAATGGGTTATATTTCATAGAATAGTGTACAAGCTTTGCCAGCATATGGGCACCAATAAGTGCCATTCTGGTCCATGTTCTTGGAGCAAATGTGATGGGCAGGTCAGTGGGTGAAGGGTCAGAAAATGAATACTTGCACACTGGAAGTAGTGAGTTGAGTATGGAACTTTGTATTGGGAGACTTTTCTTTCCACTGTTGTCTTTTATGTGAAATTTTTTAATAACTTAGAAGGAAATTATTCGTTAAATTAATATTTACAGGATAAATTATATATACAAGATATATATGGTTATGTGTCCATATTATATATATATATATATACATATATATATATATATATATATATATATATATATATAGAGAGAGAGAGAGAGAGAGAGAGAAGGGGGAAGGAGAGTGAAGGAGAGAGGGGGAGAGAGAGAAAGAGAGAAAAAGAGAGATACAATAATAAAAGAAACACATTTACCAGTTCTCCAAAAACATTAAAAATTATCTCCAGAACTGGGTGTGGTGATGCACGCCTGTAATCCCAGCACTTTGGAGGCTGAGGCAGGAGGATCAGTGCAAGTTCGAGACCAGCCTGGGCTGCAAAAGTGAGCTCAAGGCCAGCCTGAACTGCATAGTGAGACCCTGTCTCAAAAAGACAAAGGAAAGAAAGAAAGAAAGAAAGAAAGAAAGAAAGAAAGAAAGAAAGAAAGAAAGAAAGAAGGAAGGAAGAAAGACAGAGACAGACAGACAGAAAGAAAGAAAGAAAGAAAGAAAGAAGAAAGAAAGAAAGAAAGAAAGAAAGAAAGAAAGAAAGAAAGAAAGAAAGAAAGAATCTCCAGTGTCATCAAGAAATAACCACTGACCTGAATTTTGTGTTCATGAGTTTTTGCAAGTTTGCTATACAGCTTTATACCACACGTCTACAAATATCTAAACATGTGCTGTTCTTCTGGTTGTGACTTGTTTTAAAAATGCTACTGTATTATGAAGTCTTGTGAAATTTGATTTTATTTTGGACTATATATTACAATACATATAACTGCAGCAATTCCTTTTCGCTACCATATAACATTCTGTTTTACAGTATCACATAAAAGAATATCCTTGGTCTTGAGAGAACAGATTCAGATGTTTCATCTCAGCCAATCTGTGCAAGGACTCAGCTCTTCCCATTTTTTTTTCCAGATTCCATCACTTCTAAAGGAATTTGGTGTAGAGTTCTCTTCATGCATACCTGTTACAGCATCGTGTTAATATTTTCTCATTTTAAAGTGCCAGTGGTTTCTTCCATAAATTATGGTTTCTCCACCATAAATCTGAGTTCTTCTGCTATCTTTGTTGCCCATGAAAGACACAACCCAATATTACGTTCTAGTTTATTCTCTAACTCTAAAATCTATACTTCCCAGATTTCACAACTGTGCTATGCATTTCTGCTGGTCTACAGAAAGAAAATGTTTACTTTTATTTTTCTCAATTTCCCAATTGTCTATACTTTTTCTCTTCTTAATTTCTTATACCTTTCTTTCCTTTTTTCTTTCTTGTTCCAATTTTCCAGGTCTATATCTGATAATATAAACAAGATGAGAGACAACACTATACATTTCAACAAATCTGCGAAATAATTTATATTATTTTGTTAAGTGAAACTTTGTGTCACCTGTAATTTTTTATATTTTAATCCTATTTTGTATTATCTTTAAAAAATAAGAAAAAACATGTGTAAAAGTTAAATAAATTATATCCATCCCAACTGCTTTAGGCCACTCTTTTTAGACCTCCTGCATTATGGTTGTTCCCTAAAAGTATATCTGATTGCACTAAGTTTTGACCGATGCAATTTCCATTTCCTAAAATGCCCTTCTTTCCTTTGTTGAAAGAATGAAGCAGAATATATTAATTATTCAAGACTTAGCTTCAAGTCATCTAGACCCTTGCAGAGGAAAATTAATTATGTTCTATATTGTGTACCCATAATAGTGATATTTCCCTATGTTTATTACTTACAGCTTTTTGCTAGTGGCAAAGAGAGGCATCGTCTCTGGCCTACAGCAGTCCTGTCAAGGACCCCATGTGTTTGCCATCGCATCCTTCCATCAGCGCATTACCACCCTCTTTACTGCATCTATCTCTGTGGCAAGCTTAGGTAGGGCCTGGTGCATTGATAGCATAAACCTAATGACAGCTGCCCCAAAGACTCGAGCACAGAGACCCATAACTCCCTTTCAGAGGCTCTGTTCAGAAATCACTGCTATCTTTTCTGATGACTGCATAGCAAATTGGATTTACCTTTTCAATTTTGCATTATTCTTGGGTTATTGAGATTATGATGAATAATAAGATAATAACTGCAATTAGCCTCTGGATGACTAATGGTCCCTTAAATTGATTTTGAACAATCAATTTGAACATTTTCCTGTAGGCAAATTAGAATAGAGGGACAGAGTTTCCATAAACATCCCTGAGAATTAAAATGACAAAAAAAAATTGGGTCCACTGAGCTCTGTATATAAGACCCATAGGATTTAGAAGTGTGGAAAAAGGGACAATTAAACATCTTAAACTCTTTCCCTGGCACAAAAGAAGCTAAAAAAAATTAAAAAGATAATTTTTGATTCTACATTGGCTATTTAAAACAATATTTCATATTTGTGAAATATGTGTGGGGAATAATATTTTTAGTTTTTCCTTATCACCATAAAATTTGAGCTTTTTAGAGACCCCGAAGTATACACTTGATTGTGGTCATACATACACTCAGAAGAAATATGTTTTTACTTTGGGCTTCAATATGACAGAATTTTCCCTCTGCAGAGGCATTTGAAACTCCCTGGTGTTTACTGCATCATCATACAAAGCAGTCTTACTAGCTCCACCTAAGCAGAAAGGAAGCGTGGAGTAGGTCTGGTGCTCCAGGACTTGAGGAAGAGGTGATGAAAGAAAGCAGAGACAAAGCCATCATTTGGGTGGAGACAGCTGTCATGGAGGGGCTGGCTTCCTGTTAACAAAATTTCTGCTTCATTTTCATAGTTTATATATTTTAATAAGTCTTTTATTCTTTGTTTTCCAGATATTGGACACTTATATATATTGTTTGGCAGCTTGTGTTATTCCCTGCTCTTTCTGACTAGATTATTTTTCTTCAGTCCTGAAACAATCCAGAAGATTGAAAAAGATTTTAATTATTTATCAATTTATTAATTTGATACAGGGTCTTGTTATGTAGTTCAGACTTTTGATCCTCCTCTGTTGGCTTTCCCAGAGCTAGGATTACAGGTGCATGTCACCATGCCTGGTTTCAGTGTCTGGGTCAACGCAAGAATGGCATGGCATGCGGTACCTGGAATTGAATTTCAGTTTTTGACCTTTCCAGTTAGGCGCTTCGACCAGCCAGCTATCTCCTCCACCCTGAAATAATTTCTTAAAGAGCAAGAACAGTGTGATATTACAAATAGATTTAATTTATTCCACAATACCTGACTGCAAATTCTAAAGACATATTGACAAATAAGTGTAGCATTAAGTTTCATGTTAGGAAGACAGAACCATCATTATCATCAAAATCCACCACAGTTCTGCAAACAAACCTGTGGAAACCTTGAGAAATAATTATCTTTTTCTAAAATGGGATTTGAAGACTTTTGCAGAGGAGAAATCATTTGGATATGGGTTATTGGTAAATATTCAATGAAATTTATTGATTATTGGAATCTTCATAAAATTGACATTGATCCCAAATATTATGGCCTAGGCAAGTTTTTGAGCAGTCATACTTTTCATGGTATGAAGTCACTTCTTACCTATTGATGAATCATACCACCATCACATGGATAATCCCTCAGCCTGGGTGACTGTGCTGAGATGTCAAGTGGCCATTTGTCTTTTCATTGCTTTTATTTACATATATCTATCACAGACAGACACACATTGTTCATATATTCCAGAAATGCGCACACACACACACACACACACACACACACACACACACACATAAACATACAAATACTAGTTATATATTTCAATCTTTTATTTGTTGAGACGGTCAGATGATGTAACCCAGACTGATCTTCAACTCACTTTTGTATCCCAGGCTGGTCTCATACTCACAGTTATCTTCCTGCTGCAGACTTCTGAGTCTATGCTGGTATTGTAGGCATGTACCAACATACATGGGTGTGCATCTATTTTTATGTACAGAATATTCTAGAATAAATATTGGGCTTTAAAAGGAATTTCAGGACACAATAATTAAAACCATTCAATATGAGTGTTAAATATTTTGGGTCATAAAAGTCTTTCTCTTGCTTGATGGAGGATTTTTCATGGCTATCTTACTCTCTACCATACAGATACATCACACCATATTGGCACCCTTATCATTTCTTTTCCATACATTTTTCTGGCTCTATCCCTCCTATACTCCTTCAGAGATTTGAGAATCACATATATTCTATTTGCATGATGATTCAACTCTTTCCAGCTTCTGCTTCTGCCTTATTTCCATATCTACCTTTGGCTATTCAAATTCATCATATCATATCTATACTAATTTGAATATATTTATGATTCATGGGGTGATTTTCGTTCCCATCATTTTGCTAGAGTAAATATGTCAAAATATACATAATTTGTGTGTGTGTGTGTGTGTGTGTGTGTGTGTACATGTGTGTGGTATTTCTTAGGATGTGACACAGGACCTTTACCATGAGATATATCCCCAGTATTTTTGCAGTTTTTTTTTTTTTTTTCTGAGACAGGATCTGTTTAAGTTGCTAAGTTGTCCAGGACAGTGTTATATTTTGGATTCTCGTGCTTCTATTTACTGCTAGATTATTGAGATTACAAGCATGTGCTACCAAGCCTGACTGGGAAAAACCTTAAAGTATTAGTCAACGGGTTTCTGCACTTAGGAAATTTGAACCATGATCCAAGCCTTCCCCATCATATACTCCTAAATCAAAACAACCAAACCAAACCAAACCAAACCAAACAAAACAACAACAACAAACATTTCAGCACTGAACTCTATTATATTTACAGAAAACAAAGACATTGAGAAATTCTGACCTAAGGAAAAAGTTTGAGATGCACATGCATAATTAGTACTCCCATTCACACATAGCCATCCATCAGCAGATCTGATTCTAATTTGGAAAGAATGCAAAAGGAAATGTTTTGAAATAAGACATCCAAAACGGCTATTCTTGGTTATCCTAAGGTGAAACACATGTCATGAGCTCAAGAAGGAATGTCAACCTAAACCACCTGTCTCTGTGTATCACACCCTGCAGCGCTGGAGGAGCCCAAAGGAAGTGGCCGTTGCTTTTCCCTGATCTCTTTGCTCATGCACAGACACTCAACTGTACATGTACAAATACACGCTGATAACTGTGGTGTATATGAATTACTTTTCAATAGCAATACGGTATACATTCTAAGAGAAGATCTTATGGCTGTCAATAGCTAGAGCCATGACTAGGTGATTTGGAAGACATAAACAAAAGCCTCCTCTTGTGGTCTGAAGGCATACCAAACCAAGATATCCCACTGAGTAAGATGATGTTGGAACATCTATACCACTGTGTATAACTGTTGGGGCGGGCACAATATAGGGAGCTCATGGACAGATACTAACACTCCTTGGACATGCCACTCAGAAGGCAATTTATGCACCTGCTATGAAGAACTGAGCGATTAAGACAGGTTTCATTGCTGAGCTGGGGATACCTGGGGCTGCTGATTTTAATTCTAGGATGAAGACAGTAGCATCCACCAGCAGCATTATTTTACAAAGGGAAGAGTTTACGTCTCACAGGAGCAATCACTCAACTTCACCTACTTTTTGTCTTCCGGTGTTTTTATCAAACTTCATATCATATTCACTTTTCTCTGCAAGGTTTATTTTAATGATTATTGACTATCTAAAATGTTCTAGAATTGGCTGCATGCTTTCAGGATATTTTTTCTATGTCTTTATTGACCTTCATATTAACCACAGAACATTTATCATATATTCCCATTTTTCAGATCGCCAAATAAAAGCAGTTCCGGGATATAAATTGACTTGCTTAAGGTCACAGAGTTAATAAATGTCAAAAAGAGAATTTAAACCTAGTCTTCTGAGTCTAAGCTCATGATTCTTTCCATGGTAACTATATATTGGTTAAAAAAAATTGAAAGCACTAAGGAATGCTTCAGGGATACTGGGAAAGTAACTGAAGCATCATATTCAATTTAGAAGACACAGGTGAAATAACATTCACTGAAGCAACATCCATGTAAAGTTATATACCATTATTATATATATGCCATTATAATATATATAGTACTATATATACCTATATATGCATATATGCCATTATATGTATAGTACTATATATATACATATAGGTATATATAATCAATATATATCACATACAGGTACAATTTCCCTCTGATGAATGTAATCATTATGCACATGAAAAATATACTAACAAGCTAAACTAATTCATAAACTAAGATAAAGTGAAGTGTGAATTTGAAGATTCTATCCAGATTATTGGGAAAGAAAGTCTTTCTATAGTAGCACCTAACTGGGGAGCTGTGGTGAAATTCAAGGAAACAATGCTCCTAAATTACTTGGTTGTTTAGTGCCTGGAAAAAGATTGTTACTCACATAACAAGTGACACTATTTTAAACGTTAGAATGTGCGTAGCTATGCTGTGCATGTGGAAATTTTCATGCTTTGAATCGTTTATTGCTAACTCTATTGCCTTTGCACTCTGGACCTACTTTTAAGCTTCTCTATATCTGTAAAGAGAACAAACTCAATTTTAATTAGAGGCTCATGCCTTGCTTTTGTTTTTAATGAACAAAAGGTTTCTGCCGTTCCTCACGTGCGATTAAGGAATTTTAGGAGATTGGAATTGCCATTCATTAGAGTGAGTCTCAGAGAGGTTGAGTCGTTAATCTAAGTCACACAGATATGAAATGGTGCGACAGTAATGAAGAATAGTTTTTTTTCATAGATAATTCAGAGAATATTTTACTGTTCTAGTTTGACATAAAGATCACAAATTACCTTTGCTTCACTTATACATTTTCTCTCTCTTTCCTGCGTCTTGTGTCTTTATTCTTTGTTCTATTTTTTTTTCTTATTTTTTAATTCCTACTAGAAACATTTTACAGTTCCCTTCATGTAACACCTGTTACATGATCCATTCCTGGATCAGGATGCCAAGCTACCCTTGTTTCTTTGCTATACACAGGATATGACTCGATTTTAGTCTTCAGATATAAGTCTACAGTGACACTGCATGTTCACTTCTTTACCGGTGGTGTGATCAAGACCTGCAAAATAAGAGAACCTTTACTAATACTCTGTGGGGTAAGTCTTATTTTCCAGGAATATTCTAGAAGAGATTTTTGTCTCTCTTATATCAGATTGGAGAATTTGGAAGGGAAGCTGAAATTAGACTGACTTTTGCTCTGTGTGATACTAGACCTCTGCCTTCACAAAACCAGAACTTCTGACCTTCCTGATATAAGAAGCATTTCTCCCACTTCAGCGAAGGTTTCCTCCAATCAGCTGCTGGAAGCATTGCAACTGTTCTTGTAGTCTAAAACTATACAAAGTGTTTCCTGATGCTGTACTCTGTGGTCAGGATCATACATTGCATGGCGGGGCGGGGGGAAGCATAGCTTTTCTCCGGCCTTTCCTGGGCATTCAGCATTCGAGAACTGGCAAAATATCTTGTGCTTAGGATCTTCCTTTCTTTTTGTCTGTTCTACTGCTCTGAGAGCTCACATCACACTGGGACAAGATTACACATTTTGTTACACATTCATACACAGAACACATATGTTTGTTTTCCATTTCTCAAGTTTAAACTTTTGTGAAGACAGAGAATTTTATTAGCTCAATTTGTTTCTCAATCATAGAGTATGGTCCACAGTAGAACTTTGGTGAATAACATTCAAAAAATAAACACTTAATAAATAAATTCATAAAATAGAGCAATAGCTAAATTGTTAACTTGCACAAAAATAAATTTAGACAACAATGCAAATACTTTTAAACTCTTTGGCTTATGCAACAAAGACAGTCATTAGTCTCAGTACTGACATGATATCTACCCTCCAGAGACAGTAAACGTTTGTTGTCTCAAGCCGCTGGTTCTGAGTAATTTGCTATGTGATAACAGAAATCTAATAAGCTTTCTATGCTTCCACGCCTTCTCACCCTTTCCTTCAAGGTCTGAGCTTCTTCCACTCATCCCATGTTCAATTAAGCAATTATTTCTTTCAACAAACAGTTCTGTGTGCTGCCTACATGTTCTCATGGCATTAGATGCTGACAGAACACTCATGCCCTATCAGAATTCAAGTCAGGTCAGACTCCACCTGCTCCAGGGTTCCATCTTGGAGTTCCTAGATGCCCAGGTCCTTTAGATTTTCACAGCTTTGAGCTGCGCAGGCTGTGTTAAATTATAAAATTGTCTTAACTGCACTCTGATTGCTTTGGGATTAGAAGGTAGAGATGAAACTTCTAACATTGATATTTTGCTCCAAATAGAATAGAATTTCTAAAGCTGTGTGCTGAGTGGCTAACATTTCCATGTGAATCAATATGATTATCTGCAAACCCAGTCTCTTACTGAGAATAATACCATATGCTAATAATTACATGTTTTTGAGTATTTATGCCACATGTTTACCTGTATTCACTTTATTAAAATATTTCAGTGTCCCATTTTGGAAGACAGTGTGGCTATAAACCTGTCATACACAAGAGAGATTATGCTATTCATTTCTATTAGTTCACTGACATCTTGTTATATTGTTTCATCAGTTTTGCATGCCTGTCTCTGGTAATCTGAGCAACTACTTAGAAGTTAACAATATGCATTGTAATAATTATTGTTAATTTCCTCTCATCTTGCTTTGAAATTCTGTATGATTTCTATTGTTCCTTTTCTCTTTATAAAATAAAAAAGAACATCTTAAGATTGTTACTGTTTGGAAATATGACGAAGGGCACTCAGAAAAAAAGACACTAGTAGATTCCATGATATAGGAAGACATGTGAAGGCTGTGCATGTTGGAGTCAAGTGGAATAAATCAGTATCAACAGCAAGGATATAAGTTAAGCAACTGTTTCTTTCAAATCAATGAAAAGGAAGTAGATGGCAAAAATTGGGATTTAGTAACAGGGAGGTTAAAGACACTTTGGGCAAACTGGTTATGCTATTATTATTGATTTAAGCCACAGAGGGAAAGGTAACTTTGGGGTCAGGAAGCTTAAAGTGAAATACATAAGTAACTGAAAGAAGGTGGTAAGAACCTGACTGCTTTCCTCAAAAGGTGACTATGGTGATGAAATGACGTAATGAAGCTGCATATTCACTGGGAACATGAAGGGATATGCAAATATCAGCGTGACGTATCAAGGTCACAGGGCACGTACAGTCATTAAGGCTACAAATTCTTTTATACTGTCAAAGTTTGCTTAACTCCATAGCATCTTCTACTCTCTCTCCCTGTCTCTCTCTGTCTCTCTGTCTCTTTGTCTCTATGCCTCTCTCTGTCTGTCTCTCCCTCTCTCTCTCTCACTCTCTCTCCCTCTCACACACACACACACACACACACTCTCTCTCTCTCTCTCTCTCACAGAGCACATAGATTCTCTAAATAATACTAGATACTGAATATGTACCATGGACCTCCAGCAGGTTTTAGAGTTAAGCCAGCCTGTTGCAGCTCTAGTGCCGCTGACATTACCAGACGGCATTAATTTAATTCCACTCAGTTATGCTTTTCAATTTGATTTGAGAAATGTGTCATAAAATGCTACTGAGAAGCGCAATGCTGCATCCATAAGCAAGTTGGGAGTCTGTCAGTTCTGGGAATCCTTGGGAGGAGCGTACTGAGATCATGTTGTGCCCGGAGACCTTAGTGAGAGATTTTTCTGGGTTTGGCTGCAGCAGTTTGCTGATCTCGGATTCCTCATTGTTGAGAAACTATCAGAAGTGCAAAGTGCACATCTCTAAGGAATAAGAGAAGGAATTACAAGGTATAAAAAAGGCATGTGAAACATCATTTCTCAAGTACTAGGGGCAGTTTAATGTCATTCACCCAAATATATGAATATATGTACATATATATGTATACATGTGAATAGATATGAATAAATATATATGAGGTGTTTATTTTTATAGTGTATTTAGTACAAGGTCTTCAGGGTCTCACTACACAGATCAGATCTGTAGTGATTCTCCTGTTTTTAGTCTCCTAAACACTGGAATTCTAGGCTCTTGCCACTCTGCCTGGTCTCAACCACAGTCTCAGGGTGCCCCAGGGGCAATGCCAGCAGGGCGTGCCTTGGATCAAGCCCTATCTCCTGCACTCTGACTAAGCAGGTGATTTAGTTCACTGAGCTAAGCTACCTGGGCAACTATATATATATATATATATATATATATATATATATATATATATATATTTTCTATTTTATATTTTATATATTTTATATATATATATATATATATATATATATATATATATATTTACTCTGAAGTCCATTAGCTCTCTTGTTTTATATTCACGTATTCACATACTTTCTCTTATCACTTTCAACTTGATTTTCTCTTAGAATTTTTCTCTGTCTCCCTCATCCATCTTCTTTAGACTGGGGGAGAGCCTCAAAGTGGATCAGAATGATTCATTAAGATGTCAAAAGAAAGTTCTGGGTAGTTTTGATTTTCTACGTGCATTTTGATTTTTAAGATGCTTATTGCACATACATCTTTAAAAAGAAATCAGGTCTCATTAAGCAAGTGACTTAGACTAGAATGGAACTTGACAGTGTCCTGCCTTCACCTCTGAGAGTACTAGGGTAACAGGCATGAGACACTAGCTCTGGCACTGCTTGTGTGTTTTTATGATGCATGTGATATAAAGAACAACCAAGTAAATAAACAAAATAAATATTTGGTGAATATGTGTCCTCTCTCTGTATATACAGGACTATTTCCTGCTGGCTGAGTAATGCATTGATTTATGTATTCTGATACAGACGTGTAATCAAAATAATCTCCAGAAGACTTGCTTGATTGATCTCTTGTTTTCATAGCTCTATTTGTTTTAATTTTTTTATGGCTCTGAAATCGGTTATTCTAATCATTGTGATTATGTTTGTAAAAAGTGAAGCGGAAGTTTGACTGGTAAACCACTTAGCTTTCTGCTTCCTGCTGATTAAAGGGAAAAACATTAACTCAGAGTATCAGTTGCCAGCGACGTCGCTGAGGCCTTAAGAGCTCTGTTTCTGTACTACAGGATATGGTAAGGGACACCTCCCACGAACTGAGCCGTGGTAAATAACATTATCTTGTCACAGGTTGCCTGTGCTTCCATCCCTGCATTGACTCTGTGGGCTGTGGGGCACTAGACTGGCCACACTGATGCTCTTGTGCTCGTGGTCTGGCCTGTTGCACAATGTGTCCAGCAGAGCGCACGCACAAGCAGTTCTCCCCATACCTGGATCTTCCTACTTGTAGTGCTTATTTATCATTTTCCACACTTGACTTTGTTGAAGTACTTTGCCCAAGTGCTATCACAAGGACCAATGGCTCTTTTCTATGATTTTATTGACATAATTTATGCATTTTGTGTCTGGAACGGAAACTCTGGAAACAATGAAGACCATAGGTAGATGCAGCCCACACTACTTTCTTGGATGAAGGATGTGTTTCTAGTCTCATCCCTAATATTTACCCTGCTGTTCACTGCACTTTGTTTAACTTATCCTCTAGACTGTCTTTCGGATGCACCATTATCGATAACTGAGAACAATGACATCTTCGTGTGTACTTAATCAGTTCTTTTGAATTTGCCATGGACTACAGATATCAAAATGTTAATATCAAAGTTAGCATAAACTAAGACCATATAGATATTTATTATACCTTCTTATTCGCATATAATTGATGTATGTTAAATTGTTGCACACACACACATACACACACACATAACCCTGAAAGCTCTGAACTTTACTCAGATAATGTAGTGATTTAGAGATATTCTGTCTAAATTAAAAAAAAATACAGGAGGGGAATGTGTGTATGAAGCTCAGTGCAAAAGCCTACATAATCACATCAAAATCCCTTAAATATCTAGAAATGTTCCTTAGGAAAATTTTAAACAAGTTTTTCCAAAATTATATTAATTGTCAATGTATCCTTACAGGTTTTAAATAAATTGTGTTTCCAAATTTAAAGTTTTCAAGTTGTTTACTAGAAAATATCTAACTGGAGGAAAAAATGAATTAAAATTCTATTCTATCAATAGGATAGAATCAACAAATGCTTGGCGAAATCATCAGATATTCTCTAAGAATTCCCTTCTGACTTGATTTGCTGTTTCTTCAGAGAACTCTATAGCAACTTTGACCTGTACTTTCTCAGAGGTCACTCAGAATGGCCGTAAAGAGATCTGTTCCTGGTGAGGATTATAGAATCCACTTTAACAAGCACCCCGGTGCATTCATGTACTGTACTTCAAGACCTTCTGTGGTAGACCCTGAAGCCTCCGAAGAAACCCTTGCACATACTGCAATCTTCCCTTGCTCATCTGAGCTTATTGACTGAAGCACAAATCAGGCTTCCAGGTGGGCAGCACATCTCCATGGTCTTGTCTTCCAAAGAAGGTCACACATAGCTTCTCTGTATTCATGACAATAACCCCACCATGAAAGCAATCCAAGACCAAAGAGTCTGGGTGGCTTTTCTGCCCCATAAAACATGAATCCTAGACTTCTTGTCCTGATCTCATAGTCTTAGCATACTCTATATGTATATTCCCCAGTGATATTTGTCATTCCTTTGTGTTCCTTAGACAGTAAATTGTAAGCAACAAAAATGGTAGCCATAGAAAATTATCTTTGTTTTTTTAATTTCTTACAGAACAAGTTTATGCTGCAAGCATGAAATGTAAGCTGCTTTTTTTTTTTGGCCTGGTTGTAGCTACCTGTCCTGTTGAACCTCATTTTGCAAGATGCTGGAAGGAGTTCTATGGCCGCGTACCATCAGTGCTTGGAGTGTTGGACCCAGAAAGTGCTCATTTCATACATGGGCTAAGAGTTATAGTTTTATCTGACAGTTCTCAGAATCCTATGGCATGTTTGAGAATGCAAATATATGTTCTAATCCTTAAGGATACTAGCTAATTTCTTTGGTTTCTATTCTAAACACAACTACTATAATTTCTATTCTAAATGCAGCTACTGTAAAAGGGCACTATACTGTGTAGAAGATTTATTTATTGAATAATCATGGAATTGAATGTGGTTTCTTAAGCACAGTTTAGAGTATATCTATTTAAAGCTAGCAAAATACCGTGTAACCCTAAAAAGTGCCAGTCGTAGAAGTGAATGGCAATGAGTGAGTGAATGAGTGAGTGGATGAATGAATGGTTGATTCACTGAATGAATGAATGAATGAATGATTATCAACTATGTATTAGGGAGGATTAGACATGGTGGTGCACACCTAAAATTTGATCACCAGGAAGGCTGAGCTAGGACAGTCACCATGAGTTTCAGATCAACCTTGGCTATAAAACCAGACTCTGTCTTAACAGAATGCATATGTTGGGGAAATTATCAGCCAAGTTCAGTGGCATATATCTACAGTTCCAGCAACTTGGGAAGCTGAGGCAACGGGATCAGATCATAAGATCGTCTTTGGCCTGGAGAATTTAGCAAGATCTCCCAAACATAATTTATAATTGGGACTGGCAAGATAGCTCAGCAGTCTAAAGTGCCTGCTTAGACAAACTTAGGCAACTGAAGGGACCATAATTTCATCCCTGGTACCACATGCTGCACCAGCCCTGCCCCGGGTGGGCTAAGCCAGCCGTAACTTAAATAAATGAATGAATAAAAATAAAGTTTAAAAATATGAATTGGGATATAACTTAGAAGTAGAGTATTTTTTAGCAAAGACGAAGCCTTGGGTTCAATCCTCAGTATAACAAGCAGAAAAAAAGAAGGCCACCCCTATTTTCCTCTCTTCAGCTTAAGTTTCTCCCAAAGCACTATTTGAAGAAGATAAATAAATCACTCAATTTCATCCAATTAATAAGGAGCAGAAGCTGAATTTGGATTCCATTTTGACCAGTTTAAATGTCAAAAACTATTTCATATCTAATAAGAGAAAAGAGCACTTTGTTTATGATGTGATTTTAATTTATTCTTTTCTTTCTCTTCTTAAAAACCACCAGAGTTTGTATGCACCAGACATTTTCCCAATCACACTCTGAAAACTAGTTAGGGATCCTCTGTAGTTAACTTTTATTTCTCTCTCTCTCTCTCTCTCTCTCTCTCTCTCTCTCTCTCTCTCTCTCTCTCTCTCTCTCTCTCTCTCTCCATCTCCATCCTCCGACACCAGCACAGCTTCAGCCTTCTTACAGTTTCAGTCTCAAGGAGTACCGAATAAGGTTCTTGGCTCTGCAGGCTGACAAACTAACCTTGGCATAATGAACGACCTGTAGCTTCGGGATGCCCCTGGAATGCCAAATGACCGCAGCTCTTCGCCGCTGGAATGTACAATGTCCCCAGCATTAGCCAGGTGACCCACAGCTGCATGCCACTGGAATAAGAAATAGATTCCAGCTCCTAGAATACCATATGTCTTCTCACGAAAAAGACAGGGCAATAAGAAGTAGTTAAGCCTGCCTGCTGGGGAAGAAGAAAGGCAGTGACGGACTTTGTTACTACAAGATGACTCGCTGTTGATACGGAGAATGCCCGTATCTGAGTGGGGCAATCACTTTGAACTGCCCGCTGAAAAATATCCCACTCTCCCCAAGTTACATAAACAGATCAATCCCCAGGCTTACAAACATGCTCCCTTTAGTTCTTGTTTCCTGTGTTCTGACTAAAAGCAACAGGATCCTTCTTTGCAAATTCATTTTCCTAGAGTATTTATTTGGACTTACAAAGCTTCATAATCTTCAGAGGGTGCAGCGGCTGCAAAGCACTGTGTGGGGATTGCAGCTCCCTGAGGGAGCCAGAACCCGTCATGAAATTTGCCTCTAAAGGAAGAAAAGGCATAGGATCATTTTCGTCAACCACAGCCAGTACCTGGGGCTTTCATGAATTTTACGTCCTTTTATTTCTTCACCTGCTTTTCTGCAGCGTTGTTCCTCTGTGACTATATTCCCCCACTTCCCTTTCCTATTGCATTTCAATACACTCATTTTAAAAGGAGATTTGCAAACTGAGTATTAAAACTCCAGGGCACTACATCTCAAAAATCTATACGACAATAAGAAGATAAGATGCCGACCCCTGTGAAAGTTTCTCTCTGGGCGTCTGTGGAGCTGGTAGGCCTGCCTGCTGAACCCCCAAGCCAAAGCAATCTACCCAGCACCCCCAACCCTCTCTGCCTAATGCAAACAGATAAACTTAGCATTAAAATTCCCGACACTTTAGCAAATGAGTACCCAGGAGGCTGCTGACTCAATCAGGGCTTGTTTTACTTACAGCGTGGTACTAGGAAAGGCTATAAACTCCAGCCTGACACATCCATAACGCGCATTTCAATATGCTCTCCCTGTGTGCAGGCTGTCTGAGGAACTTTTATATTCCGCCAACAAAGTATAACAAACATATTAACGACATGTGGTAAATCGCCACTGGAAATGCTGGGTCCTGATGATGGAAATACTTGTGAATAGATTAGATTGTTTGGCTCACTGATAACCATTTTGGTGGACCAGAATGATACACTATCTTGGAGGAGGGGGTTCAGGCACTGCAGGAAAGGACCAGAGGAGTATTGGAAACCCAGGACTACAGAAACTTAAAGCAAGAAAGGAGGGTAGATGTCATTTTGTTAAGCTTATTAATGTGGGGTATATTAAAATCAGGGTTTAAGGGGGCTGGGGAGATAGCTCCGAGGCACAAGTGCCTGCTGGGCAAGTGCAAGGTGGTTAGTTTGAACCCTGGTCCCACAAACAAAAAAACAAAACAAATAAAATCAGGGTTTAGACAAGGTGTAAGTGTAGAATAGCAAGTATCATGGATCGATCCTGTGATGTTCTGGGTAGCACATTTAACTTGCATCTGAAACTGCCTTTAAAGAGCAGTTGGACTGAAAGAATGAAAGAAATCTTCCTGTGGCTCCAGTCACAGGTGTGCAGCTGCCATCAGGGACACGATGCGCCTCTGGGCTGCAGGCGGAGCAGTGCATGCTGGGTTGGATTTTCCTCTGGCTCTAGTCATTGGCATTTCTATTGGGTGCATCAAAGATACACGTACAGGATAAACGGTGCGAGTGGGCAGTGCATTGTCTTTGCTACAAACCTGAAGGGCAATTGTAAGATCCTGAAAATTATAGCAGGCTGCTGATGAGAGCCCACCAATACAAAATGCGCTGATACTTTGTTTTATAGAGTAACTGTGGCCAGCAAGACTATGCATGGGCACATGTCAATGCCTGCAATTACAGATAAACCCTAACTACACTGCGTTTTTATCAGACCTTTTATTGCTTCCTTCCTACCTTTCCCCATTCTGTCTTTCTTTCATCCTTTCCTCTAATCCTTCTTTTTTTTCCTCTTTCCTTACATCCAAGAAGTATTTTCTTATAAGGAGGCTCTCTTAAAGCTCTAGGAATATCTTTTTAAAATGTGATTCTTAATATTTTGTTTAGTACAGTTAATTATAACACAGGGGGAAATATGCAGTGATAGTAAAGTCGGGGTCACTGTGGGATGCCAGGAGAGGCCACATAATTCAGACTAGGAAGAAGGGACACCAAAATAATTGTTCCCAAGGACATGAATTCTAAAATGAACGTGAAGAGCAGGTGGGAACAAATCATAATGGGAGACAGGAGGTGGTCTAAGAAGAAAGGACCAGAGTTGAAAAAAATGGAGTACAGTAAACATTAATGGTGAGTTTCAAACAAAGAAATGCCTGTAAGATCCAGAGAGCCATAAGGGTTGGAGAAAGGTATAAGGTAAATTCCTATAGGATTATGCGCAGAGGCAACTGAGAATCGCTGGAGGAAACAGCATAGCAGACTGCCTTTTGACAAAAAACATAATTTGGCCATAAGTGATAGAAACTAAAAACTCACAATATTGAATTCAATTCATTGTATTTAAAAATTAAATACATAGAAAAATTCAGCGATGGAAAATGAATAGCTTCTGCAATTTTTTTTTTTGTGTGTGTGTGTGAGTGGGGAGAATAATTTTTAAAAGCCGATTGGCCCAATATCTTAGTGGATTAACGTGTCTGACACAGGTGCAGGGTCAGCGATTCAAACCCCC
>PVJA010005403.1:58398-79390 GCA_004027025.1 Myocastor coypus
GAAAAGAAAAAACGCCTTAAAACAAAAAAAAAAAAACAACAACAAAAAAAGTTCTCAGTGACAGTGCAAGGAGACTGTCGTGCATAGAGTAAAACAGAAAAAAAGGAGGTATTTGTGAGAGTTGTTTTCCACACACAGTAGTTTCCTAATAGATACCTGGGATCACTGACATTCACTTTATATCAATTAACCACTAACTACAGAACTTCGTGCTCTCCCCAGTCTCTTACTTCATAAAGTTTTTATCTTTCAGGAAAGCAGTAATTAATAAGAACTGAAGAGACAGGAGTGTAAACGATGTCCATTTCAGGGGAGTTGAAATGACTCAAAAACCTGTGGAGACAAGGCATGATTTATTAACTAAACTGTGACTAATGTAAGTCTTTAAAACAGCTAGCAATGTTTGGATGGGTGGGAGAGGTCTCAGGACAAAAGGTAGAACTGGATCATTAACTGAACCAGACAGTATCTACTATCCACTTAAGCACTACAAATGAGAGATAGGCAGCGCTATTCACTTAGAAATAAGCGTTTTATAAAGGTTACCCTGCTTCCAAGTTGGTCATTAGTCTAGGCTCATTGGCTGGTATGAGTTGAGGTTCAGGTTTAGCTGCAATGTAAGTGCAATACATTAAAGAGTTGTAAACTTGTTCTTGGATTGGAAATGAGTAAATTAAAACAAACCATCATGTTCAGAAATGTAACTACAGTATCATAATGGGAAAAAAAGAAGAATTTCTAGAGATACCACATAGGTTAAAGCATATTTTGTGATTACTTTTCAAGTATAAGTAGTTTTACTGATGATATGTTTATCAAATATTCACTCACTCCCATTGCCCTAGTTGAGTGTGTTTATTATCCACCTATATGAGTCTGATAAGTCAGTTTATGTCTGGAGATAAATAGCATTCTCAGTTTCTTGGAATTTTCAGCCTAATGAGTTGACAAATTATTAAAAGTACATAAAGTACAGGCAGTACCAGGAAAGAAAAAAGAGAGCACCAGAATAGAGACAAAGGGCAGAGAGTGGTTCTATAACAGGAATAAAGGAACATAAACATTCCATATGTGAAATGGGTAGGGTTGCTATGACCTGAGGATATCCCGCCATTGGTGCTGTGTTCCAGCTCGCTAGGAGCTGTTCCTGTTCAGTAGCTGAGCTTCCTCTGGACTACGAGGCAGCCTCGCTCTTAGAGGTGTGAATCAGCTCAGCATTGGCATTGGGCTGAGGAATTACTTATGGCCCTCTAGAGCCCTGCAGTTCATCTTAGGATGGTTTTACCTCATCTCTCTCTTCTTTTCTCCATTCATGCTCAGAAGCACATTGCTCTTGTTGGGTAGCTTTTCAGCTTCCTTCACATTTTTCTCTCATGTGCATTTTCCCAGTGTATTAAGCCCTGTGTCTTGCTACTACAGGATATCTGGCTCCCAGAACTACAAGGAACAAAGGGCTAACTTTACTCACAGTTTCATAAGAATAAGTTCATGTCTAATGGATCTCTAAATGAGAAATACAAGGCAGAAGGCTATGGAAAAGGACAGGTATTCAGGCCATGGCACTCATGAGGCAGAACAGGAAAACATCACTAGGAAAGAAGAGGCAAAGGCCAGATAAAATTCCCAGGGTACAACTCCATTACACACCCAGGCCTCTCAGAAATGTGTTCCAAAGCCCTAAGCTCCCTACCAAATCTGATGTAATCAAATTTGATAGTCACATTTAAATAACTTTCTTTCACATTTATGCTTTGGCATGTTCTTGAAAGTTGGGACTGACACAGGATCTTTTAGCTAAGATGGACACAAGATTTATTAAATAGAGTGATTAAATAAATACCAAAATGATAATAAAGATTCATACAAAAATATTTCAAGTGGACAGCAGAGCTAGAATGAAGGCTGTGAGCAAAGAGGTTCAAGTGATTACAAGGAAACCAATGTATCTGGAGCACCAAGGGGCGGGGAGAAATGACCTCAGAGGAAAGTAACCGTAAGAGGTGTCTGTGGGTAGCAGGCTGAGGTGGCTCCATTCCCAGCGAGAGAACATAGAGCATCTGCCTGAAAACAAACTCCTTGCCTTGAAATCTGACTCCAGCTCTTATTTATTTTAAGCTATGGAATTCTGAACTTTTAGGAATCATAAATCTGGACCAAATGAATGAGAACTGACAGAGGATGATCAAAACACTTGCAGTGAAGAGGCTGCGGTCAAGTCTGAGGTTGGAGCTCTTGAAGGCAGCTGGAGGGAGTCCCAGGGTGCTTTGCATTCATCATCTCTCTTCAGAATAACCACATCCCTCTGTTCATTAATTGCAAAGCAGAGTTTCACCTCTGAGGTTGTAATTCTCCAGCTAGGACCTGAATAGAGCTGTCCCATTCTATCCGCCACAGCCTGTCATTTATTTAGCCTTTGATTAATACCAGGAATCAGGGGCTGGCACAATCCTAAGAAGAAGCTGTAATTTCCAAGGCTCTATATACATCACAATATGGATAAATAAGCAGGAAATCTGTTTCCTCTTCTACATGCTTTGGGTCTTGAGTGAGCATCAGATGTGTAGGCTGGAGGATCAGGCAGGGAAATGAAGTGTAATAGAATATGTGTGTCTGCAAATCTATATTTGCATATACTCAAAACTGTGATTTCACAGAAGGAGAGCATCTTCTGCTTTTTATATTCAAGATTTGGTGACTACTTCTGTGAAATGAAGTAGTCATACCAGACACACTTGCCTCACAACTTAGTTTTGATAGCTAATTGGGTTTAAATAAGAAATTATACTTCAAATGCTCACTATCTCCCCTGGCCTAAGGCCGGAAGGCAAATCTATCCTTTTGCAACTCATTTTCATATTCATTTCTGCTTTTAGTTGAATTTTGTCTCTGCTGCTCCTTTTGGTGGTATTAATTCTAGTACCATTGTGGATTTTGGTTTGTTTAATTCATAATGTCTTAGACACTTTGGATTTCACTGGGCTAAAATTTATTGAGAATAAATTCTGGAAGTACTATGATTAAAGAAGACAATAGACTTTTTTAAAAATGTATTTAGTACAGGGTCTACAGAGTCTCACCACACAGACAGGACTTGTAGTAATCCTCCCATTTTCAGCCTCCCAAAAGCTGGGATTACAGGCCCATGACAGCACACCTAGTCTCACTGGCTGTCTCAGCACACCCTGGGATTGGGAGCAGGGCCGGCACAGCATGTGCTGAGGATTGAACGCTGGTCCCTGCACTTGCCTAAGCAGGCTCTTTAATCTGAGCTATCTGACTAGCTCCATGAAGACAATATTTATAGAAGTGATCACAAAGGATATTCGCTTTGATCTTCTTGTTGGTCCATCAAGAAATCCTTTTAATTGCATACTTATTCATTATTGCTCTTCTGCATTTCTTTCAATGGAATGTTGTGTTATAATTTTGTCATGTCAATTCATGTTTTATGGATTATATATGAAAGTACAAAAGAAGAGAGAAATTGGCAGTAGGGATTTCATTCTTTGAGATTTTTATCAGTTCTTGCTTTAATTACTAATAATGAATTTGGAAGCCTGAGAAACTTGCAGCAGAAATAACCTCACAACAATGGATTTCCCACAAGAGTAGATCTGCAGTGCCCAGCCAGTGAAATTATTTCCTATGACAGGGGGATTTGGAGATGAAGAGGAGGAGGAAGGGGATAATAAACCAACCATAGAGTTTGAAAGGAGCAAGAAACAAGATGGAAATAACAGCCATAGTAAGTCACCATCTATGAGTGACAGAAACAGCCCCAAGTTTATATATGCACACAAGGATGCAGCATGCATATAGACATCCTCAAATGCACTTGAGCTAGTATCTACATGATGTCCTGCTTCCCTCAAAAGTGTGCAAGCAACTTTTGCATAGATCATTGATAGGAAAGAGAGGACCTGGCATCTGCAGTACAGAAGACTGTCTCTTAGGTTCATGTGCACAACCATTCTATTTTCTTGCATAGAAAGAAGGGATTTCTTTATTTAAAAAATTGGCCTTTAAAAATGAGAAATGAAATGCTAAAACCTTCACTGATCACTGATGATGTTACAGGTAGAACAATGGAGGTACACTGCTCAATGCTAATAGTAGAATGGAGAAACTTAATGATAAATGATTATTTATATAGGATTTTTAAACCACTCTGAAGGACTTTTATCCACATCTCAAGGGCTGCCATGCTATTTCTTTGTAGAGGAGTAGAGATTTCATTGATTGAAATTTTTATCAGTTTCAGCTTTCACTCCTAATAATAAATTTGAAAGCCTTGGGAACTTGAAGCGGTGATGGTCCCTGAAAATAGAAATTCGCACGTTTAAATTTCCCACAACAGTAGATCTACAGTACCCAGACAATGAAGGTAGCTCCTAATGTCTAGTGTTTCCTTAGAGAATGACGTCCTAGCTACCATGACCTTTCTTCTGTTTGATGCGTTGAGAATTTCCTGCAATCATCTGTCCTTGAGTAGAGGTTGGATTTTCCTCTGCCTCATTTCCTAAGCACAGCACTCAGAACTCTGAGTCAATATGACACTATATGAGTCACCAAGGTTCCAAATTGTTCCTCTCTGTGGATTTCTGGTTCTTACATTTTCTGGGCAGAAAATGCCTCTTCTCTGCAAGGGCAGGAGCCAAGGACTAAGTTTCCTGCCAACTCAGTTAATAATCACTTATTGATCACTTAGAGAATACAAAATTTGAAATGAATTGTATAAGAAGAAAAAATAAAAATTTTAAAAATATAGTAGCTGTACAGACAATAATAGGTGAAAATCGCTGAACAAATTTAGGAGAGTTATAATTCAAGAGGAAGAAAACGCAGGATGATTGATTATATTTTATTATAATGCTGCATCATTGTTAATGATAGGCCCAAAGGGAACTGTGACAACAAATGTTTCCTGAAATCTGTTTTCATATAGCAAACATCCAACAAATAACAGCAAAAGCCAAGAACAAAATATGTCCTGGAGTAAAACCAATGCTGGCTTAATGAGAGCAAGGACATGAAACACTTTACTGAACTATGCACTAAGGAAATCTGCTCTTATAACCCATGAGCCACACAGCAAACTTAATGACTTTGATGCCAATCACTGAGGAGAAAAACATATTTATTACATGTTAAATTTAGAGGTGCTTTTGGGAGTAGAAATGTTTTGTGAGTTGTTTGTGTAGAATGGATATAGAGAGAAAAGTGTAGTGGATGAAGATGGAAGCATAAGAAGGGAAGCTTTTTGCACAGAAGCATGTCTAGGGCTTCTTCTTGTAAGTAGTAAATGATATATAATTACCCAAAGATGTGTAGAGCTTCCAGGAAACTTGGATTGCACTGACTTGGCTTCAGAGAAGGGATAGAAAATTCCAAAATATGGACAGTAAAGGCTACATCTAAATAGTATAAAATTAGCAGATGAGGGAAAGTGTGGAATGCCTGGATATTTCCCAATTATTCATATTTATAAAACTAAATTGTTATTCAGGAATTGACACTGATTCCAAGTGCTTTTGAAGAACAAAGTGAAATTTGTTCAATAAATATGAAATTACTCTTGTCTCTTCTGAGAGAAGGGTGAGAAAGAAGCAAAGTGTTAAAGAGCAAGTTGTTTTGAAGATAATAATAAAAGTATTTTTATTTTGAGATTGAGGAAGGTGAATGCAATAGAAAAGGAGAAACTAATGAAACAATAGGGTGAAAGAAAGAAATTGAAAACTAGAATTTAAAGCCACAATTGAAAAGAGATGATATGGGGACGCCACAAATCAAACGAAGTTTTGAAAAGTCTCAGTGTAGGAGACAGAAGATAACTCTAACTCTTATCTCTTAGAAAACTTATACATGGCAAGTATTTTTGATAGGGAAGTAACACAGAAGCTTTGAAACTGAGAGGCAAGGGCTCAGATATGCATACTTTGTGTCTCTCTCAAGAGTTTCATTCAAATGATCCATTTTTCCGTTGGCCAGTAGAGCGATTCAGACAAAGTGGTGATGCAGAAGAGTGTTGTCAACGGAAAGATCCAAGGCCAAGAGAAATACTCTGGAATGTAGATTTTGTGCTCCTTATCTCTGCTAAGCATTCTGTAGTACTCTCTTCAGTTAGCTTCTAGAAGAACTATCATCTTAACTTCTTGTTGAGTTTAGTTATATGTGCCTAAACTTCCAACGTTTGGTTTTGGTCCTTATTCCCTTCCAACCGTAGTCTACAGGATAATGGTGAATGAGGGTAAAGATGGTAAGTCAGAATAGTGGCTGAACCAGGCATTTGCTCCAGAGAATATCTCTTTGTCTTGGACAATTCCGTTGAAAGATTTCGTATTTAGTCCTGTCACTTCTTTATTGGCTTTGATTCCCTATTTTCTTTGAGCTCTTGTACTTCACTAAAGTCCATAGTAACATTAAGTTTGCCTTTTTCATTTTTGTCTGTCAGAATTTAGTATAGTGTCCAGTACAATGAATGTAAATAAATTTTACACATGTCAACCAGCCACTTAAGAATGAAATCCTCCAAATTTATGTCCTATAGCTAGACAAATATTTTTTTTCCAGATTAGCAACTAGTTAATTGATACCCCATGGGATAAGAATTCAGTTCAGGGAATGAAGCACCTGCTTAAGTAAGCACAGGGAATGGGGTTCGATCCCTGGCACCACCAGCTACCCCCCCCACCCCTGGTATGCTGAGCCGGCCACTGTGATCGGGTATAGTGGTCCATGCTGGTAATCCCAGCACTGAGGAGGCTTAAAACAGAAGGATCAGTACAAATTCAAGCTCCATAGTAAAACCCTGTATCAAACATATTAAAAAAATAAAACAAACAAAAACAATAAGAGCTCTGAAAGAAAAAAAAAAAAAAGTAGCCTTATATGCCAAAATTCCTTTGAAGCAGTGGTGGCTTTATACACGTCCTAAATGTTGGATATTATTATTTCACAGACTTAATGAGTTGTGTTTTACAGCATAGTTTAAATACCACATTATTTGTGGGGAAGGATGAAATACTATCATAAAATTGTAGAAACATGCATCAGTTGATTCATTTATCTCATTATCATAGGAGTGAAAGACAAGAAATATAAATACATAGGAGTGACTTTACAAACAGTCCAGCTCTGGATAGAATCCTATCATCAATATGTCATCTTTGAAAACCTTCATATGGGTTTGAACTTGCTCAGCCTCAGCTTCCTATATGTGAACAGAAAGAAAAATAGAGAAAATATCTCTTACCACCTACAATTGCACTTCTCAAAGAAAATTTTTAGAGTAAATATGTGTCCCAAATGGGCTTGTGATGAGTCGATAGAACAGCTTTCTTTTTTGTTCAACACTGTTTTATGAAGTTCATGCTTTATGATAGCCACTTGACTGGACTTCAGCACAGAAGTACCTATGTGATTCCATCCTCAAGCAGCACAGGCTGAAGATCAAAAGAACTGGCAAATATATATGACCTGATAACACAAAGGCTTGGGTAATATCATGTGTCAGAGTGAGAAAAGCATTCTGAAAAAACACTGGGACCCTGGGCAATGGTGCACATTGGCATGGAGATGAGGATATACATGGGCCACCTATTACTAGTGATAGGAAAAACCGATATATGAAATCTGGAGGATAGCTCAGTTATGTTCTGTTGAGTCAAGTCAGGGACAGTATTGTTCTAGAAGTCTCTAAGTATATCTCCAAAAAGGAATTTTTAAATACGATCTTAATAAATTAGGGAAAATATGCATAGTACATTCAGTGGAATAAACACAGAAGCCCTCTGCAGAGTTCTCAGAGGTCAAATATGTCAGCTGTCCATCATGGTATTAAACTATGAGTCATTACATGCGAGGTAAGTACAAACCATCATGGATAGATCTACAACACTGGAAAAATGGAATGAAAAGCATTGCATTTTCATCATATAAATTAAAAATAAATTAACTACAGCATAACAGCATACAAATAAGAACTCATAAACAAAGGTTACTCACTAAATAGAATTATTGTTTATGATGTGGGGAAGGAAGTGTTGATGCATAAGAATAAATTAAATACAAAAAACCAACAAATTTCCATAAACATGAATCATAAAGTTTGTTGTGGCCTGAAACATATGAGCTAGCCAACCCTATTCACTGATGTGGGAAATAATGATTTTAAAAAACAATCTTTCCCAAGGTAAATGGAAAATACAATCAGACAACATTCATTCATTGAATAAACATTTGTTTTGTGCTTACAATGTGCTCAGAACTATTTGCTAAGGAAAACAAACAAAATAGTCCAAGTCCCTCATCCCAGTGGAACTTGGGTTTTATCACTAAGCAATCTGCAAGGAAACATATAAATTAATATGTTTCACAATGTCATGCGGCAGAAATATGAATGCAGATAAATCAGTAAGAGTTGGAAGACTACATGGAAGGGGCAGACGTATGGAAAATTCTACGTGTGGACAACAAAAATGTGAGCAAGGAATGAGCTCACGGTATTGAAGAAGAATGAACTGGAGCTGGCTGAAGGAACAGAACATAAAACACCGTGAAAGAAGAGGCCAAATGAAAGGCATGAGCTAGGACACATGGGGTCTTGGAGGAGCAAGCCTTGGGTTTAGAATCACTGTATTCTGAATACAGTAAGAGCTCAGTCCTAGATTCAAGACAGGCAGTGACATGATCGGACATTTTAGAAATATTATTTTAGACTCTGGAAGGAAGCCTTTTGTGGAGGGTAGAAGAAGAGGAGAAATTGGTAACTCAACCAGAAGACTCAAACGTTGACTCAGGAGAGTAAGGTGGCGTGGCCTGGGTGTGGTCAGAGCTACACAGCAATGTTTCTTTTCGTCTTTTTACTTGTACAGGACAAGGTCAAGAATAGACATTATTATCGAGACGTACAGATAACCTAACAATGGGGAAAATGGGAGAGAAAGAGCAACATGAAAGAGAATACATGAATCAGATTAAGAAGGATTGAATTGACAGATTAAGAGTTTCACCTCTTTCCTACAAAATAAAATACTGTAATGTGAATAAGTCACAGTTTCTAAAAGAGAGCATTAGAGGTGAGCAGACCTTAGGTTAGAGTCATAGCGGTTCTCAAGGATAAGAAAAGACATGTTCACATAATTAAGAATGGAGGGTACTTAAAGTTCTGTATAACAGACATAATTATACCTACTGCACTGGTTTTTGAAACATTGAACGAATTGGTGCTAAAGAGTGCTTAGAATGGGGACAGACGAATGGAAATACCTTAGTACATATTGGCTATTAAGTATAAATTACAAATACCTAAAGTAAGGGCCAGCCAAATAGCTCAGCAGATTAAAGTGCCTGCTTAGGCAGATGTAGCAGTCTTGGTTCTATTCCCAGCATGCTGTGCAGTGTCCCCACTACCGGGGTGCACTGAGATAAGATAGAGGCTGGACATGGTGATACATGTCTGTAATCCCAGCTCTTGGGAGTCTGAACACATACAGATGACTACAAGTCCCGTCTACATAGTGAGACCCGGTAATCCCCATAGATCCTGTACTAAACTACAAACAAACAAACCACTTAAAATATAGTACTGTGTCTTATTCTATGTTTTGATTTATGTTCTAGGAATAAGAGCTGGTGGACTGAACTGAAGCATTTGTAAGTGTCCATCATTTTGTTGGGAAAAAAATTACTGAAAATGCTAAGATCTGTCTGGAACTCACAGCTGACTCTCAGGGTATGATGGTAATGCGTATTATATGCATGCGTGATGAGTGGTACATTGGAGATGGAAAATTTAGAGAGAAAGAGAGAGATAGAGATAGAGACAGAGACGGAGAGGTAGGAGGGAGAGAGGGAGGGAGGGAAAAAAGACAGAGAGAAAGGCAGAGACACAGAGAGACAGTGACAGAGAGAGGCAGAGAGGGACAGCGAGAGGGAGAGAGAAAGAGAGAGAGAGAGAGGCACAGGGAGAGAGACAGAGAGAGATTGAGACTTAAAATACTACCCCTGTAGAATGGTTTATTTTGCTGAGTGCATTAAGGATACAGGACATAGTGGGAACATAATAAGACCTTGAGAAGGGAAGGATATGACATTTTTAAAAAAAAATTTTATTTTATTTTGTTTCAGAACTTTAGTTTGTTATTTATTTTTATGGCCGGCTCAGCCTGCCCTGAGGGCAGAGCTGGCGCAGCATGTGGTGCAGGGGATTGAACCGCGGTCCCTGCAGCCGCCTAATCTTTCCTAAGCAGGCGCTTTAGACCACTGAGCAATCCTGCCAGGCCAAGGACATGACATTGAAAACATAAAATTTGAGATCTAGCCTACTGCATCTTGGCCACACAGTGTCTGAGTTTCATGGCTTTTGTCATCTTTCCCCACTGAACCTCGTTTATTTTCTCCTAGAAATACGATTGGAAACGTTCGCTGCTCCATGACACTTCCATGGTAGAAAGTTAAGACGCTGTAGGTGAAACGGCCTACATGGTTCATCATTCGAGACTGTCCAACATTCCAAGTCTATTCTGCTCAGTGTATGTTTCAGCCAGCTCCTGAGAGCAACCAGTTTCCACTCCTTGATTTCTGTCTTCTTTGAAATGCTGTCTTTGCCCTGACATTTGCATTTTATTTCCTTTGTGTCCCCTGCTTTTGCCTCAATACCAAGGAAATGTACTTCTCAAATTAAAGAGAAATGTAATGTTCTGAAGCATATCTGCCCCCTCTTGCCTTCGACATGTGACATTTCAATGTGATTTGCACAGACACCCAAAGCGGGAGATGCTCTACAGTTTGCACAATATGAAGACTAATGTGGTAATGAATTAGTGTCCGTGTTAGAAATGTCAGTGTTCAGGTATTTATGAGCAGCACATAGTGAAATGGAGACTTGCGTTAAGGTCACAGAATCAGTTTACTTACTTGTTCTTTCTCTTCTACTCTTTTTGTCGCCTCACATAAAAATCATGAAGTCAGAACACTTAGGAGGAAAAGAAATTAACCTGTGGCCTTTGAAGGGATGACTAAAACCCAGAATATGCTCTGAATAGGTACCAACTCTGCATGAAGAATGTAAACATTGGGTAATGCAAACACGGATGATTAAAGAATGTATAGATACTGAGGGTTGGAAGCTGAACATATTCAGTTCTACTTTACTTCACATTGTAATATCAATTCCTGAAATAAAATATGTTTAGCTTATGAAGACATGTGCCACTTTGGCCTCTCTCCAGCTGCTCAAAGTTGTGATTTTTTTTATCTTATTTGAGTCATGAAACTCAAACTACATCCCTCTGGAGGCTGTATCTGTTTGATGAGGCTTAGAGTTCTATCATCCTTTCATTTCAGCTACGCAGAACATTGTCCTGAGCTGGTCATGTCAGATTGCTTTCTTGACTTCTCTTTCTCAAATATCACTCTATTCTTTTCTGAACTCCACAATTGCTGTGGTGTTTGATCCCTTATTAAGACACAGAAGTAAATGGTTCTCTGATCCTCTGTCTTCACTTGTTTTACTTACCCTGAGTAAATAACAAAATAGAAACAGATTAGGCAACTTTTCTAAGCTTATTCTAAGCTGTACAAATTAATAATAAGCAGCGTATAAGACTCTAACCCACATACATAGCCAGGTATATGCTGGTGGTGACTTGCTGCACTGACTTTCCAGCCCTGTTTACTTATTTATTTTGGGGGGATGAGGTTCAAACTCACGACCTTGCACTTGCAAGGCAGGAACTTGTGCCATGGAGCTATCTCCCCAGCACCTCAGGCCTGTTCAGTTAAATTTTCTTGTGCAAACTGAAATCAGAATTTCTCTGGCAAGAATGATCTGAATCCTACTGTTATAACCAGTAATAGATAAGCTTTAATAAGACTAATTCATCTAACTTCTTGACTCTGTTATCTCTATTAATGTCTTGTCTGAGGCAAAGTCTCAAGATATAGATGATATCTGACAGAGAGATTAACTTTCCAAAGTTGAGACTAGCACGTAGGTAATTCAAAGCCTGAAATTCCATCCTGAGAGCCTGCACTCTGAAGCCCGATGCTCTCATTCCATAGTTTCAAATGTTAATGGTGTATACCTTTTGATGTACCCAAATTAATGTTTCTTGCAGAAACATGTCACTCTTGGTGCTTTTGGAAATAGCAGTGAGAATTTATATGTCTGTTTGTGCATATGTATGTATTTTTTAATAAGATAATGTCCGATGTTTTTATGTTTCATGTCCCTCATTTAATATATTTTCACTGATATTGTTTTCTAGGCCAAACATGTGTCTCTACTAAAGCTAGATTTGGAGATTCAACTTATTTACTCATCCCAGTGAGATTTCTTGGGTATCCTCAATGAGCATTGCCTACTTACTCTGTAAATTTTGGTCCATTTACTAAAATGATAAACACATACAGTTTAGCAAAATATTTTGTGTGGGATAGAACTTAGATATTTTTGGATGAACTATCCTTAAGCTAGTGGGAGCTTAATTCTCAAGTACTGAGCAAATATTCATTAAGCTGTTACTATGTCAAATGCTACAGGGAAGCCATGGTAAAGGGAACTTTAGCAAAAACAGAATGCTGTTCTGTCCTGGCATCCCTATTCAAAAGTGAGAGAAATAGGCCCGGCAGGATGGCTTAGTGGTCTAAAGCGCCTGCTTAGGAAAGCTTAGGCGGCTGCAGGGACCACGGTTCGATCCCAGGCACCACATGCTGCTCCAGCCCTGCCCTCAGGACAGGCTGAGCCTGCCATAAAAATAAATAAACAAACAAACAAAAGTTCTGAAAGAAGAAAAAAAAAGTGAGAGAAATATATTAATCCGATATAAAGACAAAGTAGTGATGAGCACTTTAAAAGATCTATGCAGGGTCCAAAGAAATAGAGATGGCACTGAGGTATGAATGACGAGCCAGATCAACTAGAAATGAGCGTTGCTTAAACCTTGTGAGCATCTTAAAGAAATGGACATGGACCACAGTGGCCTTTGCATTGGTTGAGCTATTCTTGGAGCAAGATGTGATGTGGAGATAGCTCAGTAGAATAAATGCTTGTCTGCCAAGTGCAGAGTACTGAGTTCAATCCCTGGTACTGGGAAAAAAAAAAAAAAAAAGATGTGATGCTGAGTGAGACACATATAATACTTGGAAAAAAAAAAAAACAAAAACAGAAACAAAAAAAAAAAAAACAAGAAAACATGACAGTATTCCAATTCACAGCTGCCAAAATTTGGTGCCTTGTTGATTTTAGGAATGTGTTATCAATGAATAGTGCTTTGGTTTAAAAATGTTACCAAAAAAGTGCATGGTGTAATTCCAAGGCAATCAAATTTGATTTTTCTAACTATAGAACCTTTCATATTTTTATTATATTTAGATATGCTGTCCAAAAAGTTTTAGGAAATGTTTTTTTTTTCCCCTAAACTTATTTAAACATTACTCTTTACTTTTTTCCTTCTCTTATTTTTCTTTTTCTCTTTCTTTTACTTTCTTTCTTTCTTTTTTCTCTTTCTTTCTTCTTTTTTTGCAGTGCGAGAACTCTTAATTTTGCCCTACTTTCCAGCATATAGTTGGAAAAACATTTGATTTAGTGTAATATAACCACTCAGATTTCAGTAGTTAGTTTCTAAACTATTGGTATGAAATTGTGCCATTTCTCACTGCTTCAATGAAAAAGAGCCGTACTTTTTTGAGACCTAACTTTTAGAAGTAAAATACTTAAGTCTGCCAAAATTCCTCAGTTTTGTAAACTTTTCTCAGTTTCCTTTGCTGACCCATAGTGTTTAGATAGCCTTTTTTTTTTGAACTCAGAAAAAATAGTACTTTAAATTCAGTATTACATTGGGGCAGAGCCAGAGAAACCAGAATTAGTCATATATTATTTTTATAAGACAGGCTCGTTATGCTGTGCAAGAACCATTTTCTAAGCTTCATTAATAAATAAAAAATAAAGAGCCTACGTATGAATAAATTATGAAAGTGCTTCCCTTGATAACTTGAAGTTTCTAAAAATAGTCCCTGTAATCATCTCTAAACTTGATGCATTTAGAAGAACTGTTGGGAATGTCCTGATGGTGCACGCTTGTTGGTAGAAGTAGAGAGACAGATGGATGCACAGGGACTCGGGGCGCCAGACACCTTTGTGGAGATCATCCAGTCAATGAAGATTATTTACAGTGTTTTTCTTGACTGCTGTAGATGGTATAATGTCAACATGGGGCAGAATTTATAGACAAAATGCAGAGGAGTCAGATGGCCTTCTGGAGTGGAGCTGATCACTTTAATATGCTAATATATCATCACTGTTTCTAGGTTCTGCTTCCACTATTACTCATATATCACTTTAAGCTGTTTACATGTCTGTCTCAATACTAGCCTGTGAGTTGTTTTTCTTCAGGTTCCATTTGACTCCTGTCTTATTTAACTTACTTTCCTTCACATTCACGGTACCTCCTGATGTGAAGTATAATGTAAAAATCAAGAATGTTTAAACCTTTCATTGGAAAAAAAAAAAAAAAACCATATTCTAAGAAGTGTACCTGAAAGACCCAATAGAATAATACACATAAAGATCCAATCCTAAATTTTCTTGGACCCATCCTTCCTACTGTTACAAGCTGGGTGGTAGATTGAAATCTGCCACTTGGGAGTATTTATACCAAGGAGATCAGAAAGCATAACAGATTGCTACTCCCTCCATGATGGTTGTTAAGCATTTATTACCACAGTACTTCCTGTGTTTGCTTCCATTTGCAGTCCAGTTCAATTTTCTTTTCCCTTGGTCCCTGGCATGACTAGTTGGAGGAACTTTGGGATGTCCAATTTCCCCCTTGACCTTGGATGATTCTATTTTTGACCTTTAAAAACATTTTTAAAAAATTGTACCTGGCTGGGCTTTTCATATGCACCATTTCCTGCCCCATCCCAAGTGACAGCAAGGTTTATTCAGATTTAGACTTCAATGGAAAGAAATCAATTTTGGTTAAAGTCATGTAATTAAAGACCATGGAAAAGGAAAAGAAGTCCAGAACTAGAATTGACATCCCTACTCCATCACTTACTTAGCTCTGTGTCTCTGAAGGAGTTACTTAACCTGGCTAATCCTCTATCCTATAATCTGTAAAGGATACAAAGAAACCAGTGACAGAAGTTTACCTTGAGGATTATATGCAATGATATATCTAACATAGCTGAGTTCCTAGCACAGAATAGGTAGACAGTAAACATAGCCATCTTATTATGTCATGCTTTTCTTTTAGGATTAGAACTAGACATTTACTGTCAGTAGCACTTTTATATTTAAACACGAATCAGAGAGAAAGGACTTAAAATAGAGACCAGGTTTTTTACTTAAAGGTTGCATGTCCTAGCCAGAATTGCCTGAATCTGTTTCCCCACTTACAAATGAGGAATATCACATCTTGCTAGCTTGCTTCAATGTAAAATTATTTTTTCTGCTCTTTAAAAAGTTTCCATTTATGTATTTGGCACAGGGTCTGACTACAAAACTCGGACTCATAGTGATCCTCCTATTTTCAGCTTCCTCAGCACTGGAATTATAGGTGTGTACCACCAGGTCTGGACTCGGTTGCTGGCTCAGTGCACCCTGAGGGAGGAGCCAGCTCAGTATATGGGACCGGGCATTGAACTCTGGTCCCTGAGCATGCCAAAGCAGGTACTCAGTCCTAAATTTGTTTATTTGTTTAATTTGGTACAGTGTCTTGCTACGCAGCTCAAACTCATGGTGAACCTCTTGTCTCAGTCTCCCCAGTGCTGAGTTTATAGGAATATACTATCACACCCAATTTCAGTGGCTGGCCTGGTGTGTAGTTTCAGAGATCGAACCCCAGTCCTTGCACTTGCTATTCGGGCATTTAAACTACTGGGCTATCTCCCCAGCCTCCAAATACACATGCATCTTTTGACACACAATTTCAATTCTTTTACTGGAAATTATTTTGGGGAATGAATTTGTAGGGAATATGTACAACATAGATACAAGTAGTATTATCTTATAAGAAAATAAAAATAAGTTATTCAATTGCAGAGAAAGAAGTAGAATAAAACATATTCCTAGAGCAGAATGGCATACAGATATAAAAATCCTTGTAAAATAAATCTCAAAGAATAGAACTCACATTAGTATAAGTGAGAGAATTTTTGGTGATTTTTCTCTTCACTTCTGCACATATTTAAATTACTTCATAATTAATATATACACTATAACTGTTGTACAATGAAATAGGAGTAGTGAATGTCTTACAAATGACTTTTCATTCATAGGTGGTAGTCAAAAGGTAAATAATAAATTTGACAAGACAGGAAAGTATAAAGACCATAACAGTAATGACAGTTAATAGAAAGAGACACATTGCGGAGGCACATTGTCTTTCTTAAAATTTGTACACTGAAGGGCTGGTGACGCATCTCAGCAGACTAAATGCCTACTTTAATAAGAACAGGGAACAGTTTTAGATCCCTGTTCATGCATGCTGTGCTGGCCACACTCCCAGGGGCCGCTGAACTGGTGATCTGGTCTGGGCATGGTGGCGCCCACCTGTAATCCCAGCACTGGGGAGGGTGAAAACAGGAGGAACAACGTGAGCCTGATTTGCATAGCTAGACCCTCTACCAAATACGCAAAAATGAAATAAATATATAGGGCTGGGGAGATAGCTCAGTGGAATAAGTGCTTGTTGGGCAAGAGCAAGTTCCTGAGTTCGATCCCTGGTACTGGAAAAAAAAGTACAAAATACATCAGTGGAATAGGAAAAGCCAATATCTGGGTATCAACATTTTTATCATCCATAAATAATATTAATCATTTAGGTAAATACATTCTCCTAATTACCTCGACTTGATGCTACAAGGATCAGCAGCTCATCTCTGAAGATTCTACACAGATGAGCTCACAGCATACCTTGAAAATCATCTACTACCTGTTAGTGTTTACTTTCCTTTTTATATTAACTTGGTTTTCTGGGGGAGTCGTTGAGCTCAGATTGGATATTCTGAGCCCACAGAAGTCTTTTCCTGGTTTAATAAATGTGTTTCTTTCTTTGGGTATTGGTATTCCTATGAAGGCAGTGGGTCTGAGGTAGTAGAGGAGCATGTGGGACTCAGGTAAAGCATGGAACTTACATGGCTGCTGAAAGAAAATATTCTCCGAATGCCTGTCATGCACTGCTTTTTCCTCTCTTGATGTCAGTCATTTAGATTGGATGGGCCCCAGAAATTTTTCAGTGATATAAAAATGTGTCCAGGAAATGGCTGGTCAAATTGTCCACACATATTTTCTATGCATTTCAGAAATTTACTCATGAGATTGGCACTGCCATAGAAGACAATCAAAGAGTTCGCATTGCTCAGGTACTTGGAACTGCCTTGGCTCTGGACACCTAACTGGAGACTAATTCATGTATTTTCTGTGTTATGACATGTCACTTTTTTGATAAGTTATTTCCACTTTAATATGTGTCCCAACAGCTCCTGTTGCTTACCGTAAAAAATGTGCACTAAAAAAAAAAAAAAAAAAAAAAGTTTTTGTACAAAAAAGGGCCATTAGTTGGATGAAGAGATTATCCAGCTTCATTTTAAGTACATCACTGTTCAGGATCCATGATCATTTTTAACCTAAATCTGCCTTTAAGAAATTTAAGCAGCAGGGCCTCTGAATTTGTAGGTGAGTCATCGCAAACTACCTGTTGACCAGTTGTTGGGGTAGAGGTTTTCAGGCATATCCAACCTGTGTTAAGTGTGAAGCATGTGTCAAGAAAAGACAGGCAAAAAAATAAGATGACCTCTTGGCTAGAGAGAGGCATAGATTAATGCCTGAAGTCTTTTGATTCTGGAAAAGCAAGGAGGAAAACTTACATTCTGGGAATGGCAGTAAATATATAAGAGCCAATAGTTCTCCATAAAGAACATGTGCATGGTGAAATTATACTTGCGATGTGTCAAAAATACCAGTTAACATGGTTATAATGTCTTCATGTTCTGCACAGCTGTTATTTCTATGCTTCATCTAATGTCTGTACTAGTGATTTCCATTCTGATTTTTGAATAAGCCATGACATCCTAAGTTATCTCAAGATACAATGAAAACTTATCAAAGATTCTTGAAACAGAACTAAATGTCATACCTGCTAATTATAAAAATAGATGCAGGTAAGAGAGAGTTTATACTGTCGAATTAAATGGATGGATTTTAAATGCTGCTTGTTCAAGGAGATTTGGAACTGCTGATGTGGGAACTGCAGGATGAGGCAAATATATCAAAAGATGAAGGCAGAGAAGGCTGTGCTTGTGATAGGGAGAGATTGAGAGCAGGTGACAAAAGCTGTTGAGTTGAGAAACACCTTGCCACTTATTATAGTTAAGATAGCTTGCCTTGCCTTGGGCTCTTTATTTTAATGTAGATGTCTAGGAGCAGAATGGGTGATGGAGAGAAGAAGAGCGAGGGTCATGCGTCTTCCCAGGGCGAGATGGCAATCGAATGACTGCCCAGCCCATCCCCTGTGATGCTAATATATGCGCCCATTGTTCCACCCTCTCTTCTCCTGATGGTAAACAACATTTGTCACTGGCAATACACTGCTTTTCCCTTTACCATCACACTGAGGGAGAGCAGACATTTGTATTTCAAGTACCAAGGCCTGGGCTGGAGAAGCAAGCAAATAGCAAGAGGCCTAGAAAAGATGTATGTCGTGAGTGGAAAAGGGAGACTCGGACAAGGTTCGCATGTACAATCCAGCAGATCATTCATGAGTCTGGCCTCCATGACAGGAGATGGCCTAATGCCTCATTAATTCCCACAGAGATGACAATGATGTATCGCCCCCTTTCACTCTGAAACTAAGTAATGCATTAAAAAAAAAAACTAATTTGCACATGTTTAATGCACTCATTAAGCTACTATAGTCTTTCAACAAGAGATTTAATAGCAAATTAACATTTCATTAAATAAAAAAAAAAATAACCCACCAAACCCCCAGTTGTTACAATTATTCTGTGTTTTGAGTGCATGGGCTACAAGAGAAAATATTCAGCAGGAGAGTGAGGGTGCGAGAGACTATGGTAGGACTTTCCGGTTATCATGCAGTTACTAAGCTCAGGCCTTATTTTCTCCCCATTACAACTCTTTCCGAGGAACAAAAGCGCCCTTTGAAAATGTCAGAGAAAAAAATCTCCAAAATACCCAACTTTGTGGAATGGTCAAGATGAACCATGAAAGACAGCTGAACACTGAAGTTCGTGAAACAAAGAAAATTGTTAACACACAAGGGCTAAGTTAGCTTGGTGATCTAAGCACCTACCTGGCATGAGCAAGGACTCAGATTCAGTCTCTGGTACCACATGCCTTGCTGGCCACTGACAGAGGATGTGGTGGCACACACCTGCAACCCCAGCTCTGAGGGCACTGAGACCGGAGGACCACTGTGAGTCTGAGTTGAGTACTGAGACTCTGTACCAATAACTACATACATACATACATATGTACATAATTTTATATTAATATTTATCTATTATTTTTTAGTTTTAACATGTTAGGCACCACACTAGATGATGTGACTTTGGTATAAGTTAAACAAAAGAAAAACATAAAGACGTTTTCTGTGTAAATGTTTGTTTAATTGCTACTTTATGATATGTGCCATGTTGACTAAATTCACTACATCATGTCCCATGGTCCTGAAGAATTCACAGGTTATTGTAGAAGATAAGTACAGGAAAATCAAGTATAACTTACTAAATCTTTCTTTTGATCCATGAGTAGCTTTATTATGAACTTGATTTGACTTGAAACGCTTTAATGATCCTTTCCTGCACAATTAATTCACTGAAAATTTTTAAATATCATGTTATAGATTTACATTATCTGAAATCCCAGAAGACACTGAAGCAGGTAAAACATTGCTACACCTCTTGGAACATGCAAAGGAGAATGATCGCAGTGGGCTACAGGCAGGCGTGGACCTCATAGCTCTACACCTTGGGCAGGAGAATCAGCCATGCTATGGACATCGTCGGCCAATGAATCATGGCAGCTGCTCCTTATTATAACTGGAAGAACTGGACTCACATTTATGATCTTGAGAAGGAGCTGTTCGCTGGCCTTCTTTTTTTGTCTTTTGAGAAGTATCCCTCAGGATACTGGCATTATATCTACTTCTTTCAAATGGCACCAAACATGGGAATCTAACATATTTATGATGGGGCCACAGTGGTGACTTTGATTTGGACTTTATCCTCCTGGTGATTTAAATCGCTGCTGTGGTCAATATGCTGAACCTTTTGAAGGTTCTTGAGACCAATATCTGATTCATCCTGTGTACATAAGTGTATGGTTTTGCTATTGATATGTTTTCTGCATTGACTATAGCATAATGTAATGCTAAAACTATGTTCGGAATACATGTCACTCTTGTCTTTTTGATATGTACTGCTCGTGGTGTAAACTCAGTTACTGTCATCCTCTCTCTCAAGAGTAGTACTTGAAAATAAGAGACTGGGCCAAATACCATATTCTTGAAAGGGTACAATTTTGTATTTCCTTGAATTTCCAAATATCTGTGTCAAAATGGTGTAACTGCTTATATCACATTGTATGGAAAGATATTAGAATATCAATGATGGCCAGAAAATATCATTTCCAAGCTAAGTCAAAGATATTTGATACTCAGAAAGCCAGTGATGATAAGCTCAAGCACCTATGTTATAGAGTAATAGTATCACAACACTTTTCTGCTGGAGGGTTAAGAATGTAAGTCAACAGACCGAAAATTGGAGAAAAAGAAGGGCTATAAGGATAGCCAATATTTTGGCCCTAGCCCTTCAAGGTCAATAAAGACCCAGGATATAAAAGAACCTGTGCTGTAATATCCTATAACTCAGAAATGTCCCAAATTTCCTGGTCAAGGAGATTATGGGACCTCAGAGGAAAGGGATGAATGAACTGCAGTGCATCTAAGGAGAGTCACCCAGAGAAAAACAT